>JACXGJ010009440.1:0-24282 GCA_016801105.1 Esox niger
CCCCTCACACGCTGTCGCTCCCCCCACATGCTGTCGCTCTCTCCTCCCCCTTCTCTCCCAGCGACAGTGGGTGGGTGATTTGTAGGAGCGTCCTCTGCTTTGGCTGTAACCATTTGTCTGTGGTGTGCTGTGTTAGCCGTACGGCCGGGCTATATATCAGCCTAATGAGACGAGCCCAGTTATGGCCTAATATGCCGCAGCCACATGAAAAGACAATGAGGGGGGAGATAAGAGGAGTGCTTGGGCAAATGGACCAACCACTGATACTGAACTGTTGATGTGTATGAGACTGGTACCGGTGTAGTTGGATTCATCTCCCATCTGTGTCCCTCCTCCAGGACCTAAGCTGCCTGTTCGAGATCTACCTGAAGCCTCTGCAGAACGAGACCTTCCTCACCCTGGACGAGGTAGGGGAGGAGCCCAGTGGGTGTGGGGGAGGAGCCCAGTGGGTGTGGGGGAGGAGCCCAGTGGGTGTGGGGGAGGAGCCCGGTGGGTGGGTGGGGGGGAGGAGCCCGGTGGGTGGGTGGGGGGGAGGAGCCCGGTGGGTGGAGGGGAGGAGCCCGGTGGGTGGAGGGGAGGAGCCCGGTGGGTGGGGGGGAGGAGCCCAGTGGGTGGGGGGGAGGTTGCATTTTTCAGTACTTCTTCTTAAGACCCCTGCTCAAACAGGATTATATGTCAGAAACATCAGCTGGAATGATAGCTCTGTCACGTTACATATCGATGCACGATTGAGTCTTCTCATGCAAGGATTAGTCCTCACGTATGCATATCTCGTCGCACCCAGCAAGGTCATGGCTGGGAATGCTGATGAACTCTGCGTAGCTTTATTCCTGCGTCGCTCGACTTGTGAACACCGACGTGAACTGAGCCTGACCCCGGTCTCAGCACGACACTCTCACAGGAGAGATCCGTCGATACACACTGAGAATCCGGGCTGATTAAAACCCCATTACCAGACACTCAAATGTGCCTAAGCACATAGTGGACAAGAGAGCACGACACCCTGAAAACCTTTTAATGATGGCGTGGGAGAGGGAGGAGGAGGGCTGAGGGAGACATGGAGAGATTGTATTAGAGATGGGAAGTGAGGGGCTGGCTGTTCCTAAGTGCCTCTCAACCTGAGACATCAGCGTGGCTGCTAACGAGGGACTGGCTGCTAACGAGGGACTGGCTGCTGTAAAGACATGTCTATCTCTGTCTCACTTTCCAGTCTCCTCTCCTCTCTGCCTACAGATGGATAGTCTGTTTGGCAGCCTGCCAGAGATGCTGGACTTCCAGAGGGTCTTCCTACAGACGCTGGAGGAGAGAATCGCCTCCTCCCCTGACTTCAGCATGTTGGAGACACCCGTGCAGTTTAAGGTACAGCTGCTGAAACACGCATGCATGCAGTCAGATGTTACATCATATTTATGTAGTAGAAACGCTTGGATAACCCGATTGAACAACATGCGGATTGGCATATCGACCAGTGGGCGTACTGTATACCCCTACACATGATCCAGCCGCATTACTGCAGTCGTACCAGTGATGTTTAAATTGTTTCACTGTGGCACCTTGTGATGTTTATTACTGAATACTTTTTATATCAGCGACCAAGAAGCATCGGTTTTGTGATCTGGACGTGAATCTCGATAAACCGCTGTACTCTGGGGTTAGAGGTAGCTGCCGACTCTTCAAACACCTTCTCCGTAGGAGGGAGTTGACGGTGGCAGGTCAAAACTTTACCTGTTGTCTTCATCTCGCCCTCCTTTACATGCTGACACTCTCCCATCTGTCTCTCTGGTTCCAGAAGCTTCTGTTCTCCCTGGGAAGATCGTTCCTGTACTATGCAGATCATTTCAAGCTCTACAGTGGGTTCTGTGCCAACCACATCAAGGTTCAGAAAGTCCTAGAGAAAGGTATGGGTCTCCTTTCTACTCCCTACCCCTATAATCCTGCATCGGGTTAGATAATGATGTTTCCCCACACAGCTGACCTGCAGTGGAAATGAAGACATTCTTTCAACCCACAAATCAGCTGGCAGTTTTTATTTATTTAAAATTGTCAGATTTTCTTTAATTTAAGGTAACCCATTTTGTGTGAACCAAGGGGCATGTGTTGAACCGTGTGGTCAAATCCCATCACCTACTATGTCTACTGTGAACAGGACACAATTCTATATCTGTGTATACACTACTGTTGGAAAGTTTGGGGTCACTTAGAAGTATCTTTGTTTTCCATGACCACGTACTGTTTGAATAGAAAATATAGCATAATAAATAGGAAGTAAAGTCATTGACACGGTTAGAAAACATTTTTTAATTAAAATAATAATTGTCCTTCAAACGTTTCTTTTATCAAATGATCCTCCATTTGCAGCAATTACAGCCTTGCAGACCATTGGCATTCTAGTTGTCAATTTGTTGAGGATATCTGAAGAGATTTCACCCCATGCACTTCTTACATACCATACAGTCAAGCTGCTCCCACAACAGCTCAATAGGGTTGAGATCTGGTGACTGCTGGCCAGTCTATTATAGACAGAATACCAGCTAACTGCTGCTTCCCTAAACAATTCTTGCATAGTTTGGAGCTGTGCTTTGGGTCAGTGTTGTTGGAGGAAATTGGCTCCAATTAAGCATCATCCACACATCTGCATGGCATTGCATAATGCAGTGATAGCCTTCCTTCTTCAAGATCCTTTTTACCCTGTACAAATCTCCCACTTCACCACCACCAAAGAACCCCCAGACCGTCACATTGCCTCCACCATGCTTGACAGATTGTGTCAAGCACTCTTCCAGCACCCTTTGTTTGGTCTGTCTCACAAATGTTTTTCTTTGTAATCCGAACACCTCAAACTTAGATTAATCTGTCCATTACACTTTTTTCAAATTTTCCTCTGTCCAGTGACCGACCAGCATCTCTGTTTACTACTGAGGTTGAGACTGGAGTTTTGCAGGTACTATTTAATGAAGCTGCCAGTTGAGGAACTGTGAGTAGTTCTCCTGTTGCTTAATTGAGCACCGGGGCCTCCAACTTTTTCTATTCTGGTCAGAGACAGTTTGCACTGTTCTGTGAGTGAGTACAAGATCTTCAGTTTCTTGGCAGTTTCTCACATTTCATAGAACAAAAATATTCTGACAAGTTTCAGAAGAAAGTTATTTATTTCTGAACATTTTGAGCCTGTTATCGAACCCACAATTGCTGATGCTCCAGATACTCAACTAGTCTAAAGGTTTGTTTTATTGCGTCTTATCAGCTGTGCAAAGATAACTGTTTTCTAATGATCAATTAACCTTTTAAAATGATAAATGTGGATTACAAATGTGCACATATTATATTTTATTTTACAATTCTGATACAATCTCTTATTGTAAGGTACCATTGGATCTATGTTGAGGAATATTTGTAAGATATTTATGGAAACTAATTTATGTTGCTTTGATGTCAGATTCTTTTTTTTGGGGGAGGGGGGAAATAAGGAATACTTATTTTTTTTAATAACTGGTCCCAATTTTTGGAACCCCTAGAAATTCCTATAAACCTAATCAAAATATCTTAACATTTAAAAATATTAGAGTTGAAACATAACAAACTCTTAAGTGGTCATGCATGACTCACTGCGGTACAGAATTGGGGTTAACCATGCCCAACTTCCTTAATCATCTTAACATGGAGAAGGTTAGAGAACACTCACAAAAGGTGGTTGATCTCTATTAATAAGGCAGTGTCTATAAAACCCAAATGTTCCACACATGAATATAGCCTTATCCACTACTAGGGCAATAATTAAGGAGGTTAAATAAACTGGAGCTGTGATGCAAGAGGACCCAAGTATGTTTTGCCCTCATGCACAGTCTTCAAAAGTACAAATTGTAATTGTTCGAAAGAAGACTACTCCTAACCAGCTCGGAAATACCTTCTTGCACCTCCATTTCGTCATTTCTATCCTCCCCAGCACTCTATGTAAATGACATGCTTGACTAGGTTCCCAGGGTCCAGCATCAATAATGTACTCCTGTAAAATGTCTCTGAGTGGAAGTACTCGCTTGGTAAAAGTGATGTGGTGAAGTGATGCAATTCTACTTTACTTCAACGGTCTCTCCTCATATTCCCTTGATCAGTCTGAACCTTGTGCTTTCTCTTTCAAATTAACCCAACTTGAAATGCCTGTTGCATTTTTCAGTCTGAGATGCCTTCAGTTGCAGTCATTTCAATGATGTCAAAATCATCTCCAAATAATTTTAAAACCACTCAAATGTATCAAGCTACTTCCAAATTTTCTAGATGTAATTTTACCCTCATGTATTAGTTCTGGTTCGGCCAATCATAGTCTAAGACCTTGTGATCCATTATATGGTTTGGTTGTTTTTTCTGGGAGTTGTTCAGATGTCCGGTGAATCTCTAATCACACCATTACCACTAACAAACCTGTTAGGATGGCCTTCCACTGTCACATGCTACTGACAGAAAGCCAAAGGTCATTTATAGACATTGGCAAAGGGATTAATAACCTCTACACTCTGAATACCACTGGCCTGCACACATTTTCACTCTAGATGGTCTATCCTAACTGAAAATGCTTCACTTAAGCTAATTTAAAAGCTTCC
Source organism: Esox niger (assembly GCA_016801105.1). NCBI lineage: Eukaryota > Metazoa > Chordata > Actinopteri > Esociformes > Esocidae > Esox > Esox niger. The sequence continues at coordinate 4,593 of JACXGJ010009440.1, forward strand.
TGTTTTTAGCAGGTGATCAAACTGAAGTATAATGCTTATTTCAATGTGCATCTGATGTAATGGTAGCCTACATAATCAGAGATCAGAATTTTGTTTTCTGGTTCTTGGTCTATTTTCTTTAGAAACTTTTTAGAACAGAGTCATTTGGTAGGCAGATTCTTGGTGAACATAGCCACACGAGGCGGTTCAGTGAAAATACTTGGAATGGCCATAACTGTATTTAGCACAGAGTAGCTGTAAAATAAGGTTTGTAGGGTTCAGCTGGAATGAGGAATTTGGGTTGCCATACAAGAAAAGTTCCAAGTCTAACTGAAGTCTCCCATTGAGTTAACTGAAGCTGGTCTATAATGAGAGAAAGTGCATTAAATGCTGACAGGGGAGTGCTAGTAATTTTGAGTGTCCCTGTATAGATGATTGATTATAAACGTAGAACTTAATTTATGCCTGCCAAGTTGGCCGTCTCCTCCATTTTGGGCACGCTGCCCAGCACCGAATGAATGAAACCAAGGAGGCACTCCGCCTGCCAGGGGCGGGAAATTGCACCCATGTGCCTCTTAAATTCTTCTCATTACAAGATTCCACGCAGAATTCCTAGAAGCAGGTAACGAAATTGAGCTTTAATGGCGCAGGGAGAATCTGGCAAGCGGCTTTGCCTGTTCCACAACAGTCTCTGTTGAATCAGAATGAACCAGACTCTGGTGCAGAAGAGTAAACATCCAGTTGATACAACGCTGCTGTCACAGTGGGGATCGCACGGTGGAGCCCAGCGCAACACGGCCATTCATGGATAATCTCTGGGTGTCTGTCAGCGATTCTAGAAATTACACATTCTCATTCTTGCTCTGCCTCTGCCTGGTTCTCGCTGTGCACACACTTTTTGTGTTTACTCATTAATTGCCTGCCAATTACAGTTTGAAGTGTGAAAGGGCTGCCTGTCTGTCTGAGGCTCAGAGTGCTATAACCAACGCTGTAGTCTCTCAGACCTACCACACAGAAAGATACATTCAAGTGGATAGGAATACCATCACAATATCTCGGTGTGTTCTGACTGTTGCAGCACACACCAGCATCTCTTTGGTGTTGTGTTGTCTGGTGCATATTGTCTATTTACTGACCGGGAATGAGAAACACCGCAGTGACTCTTCTGAATGGAGTGGCAGGATCATGTCCAAACCATGTTTTACAGTAACCTAACTGCAGTGTGGCCATTTTACTGCAGTGATCATGCAAGTAGTCAATACTGCCCCCCGGTGGCCAGCTACTATTGCACCAAGATGCAGTGCTGTGTTCCCTAGCAAGTAGAAGACCCGCTTTCGTTTGGAAAATCAAGTGTATTGGTCTGTTGTCTGCAGCTAAGACCGACCGGGCCTTTAAGGAGTTCCTGGATGCGAGGAACCCTACGAACCAACATTCCTCCACCCTGGAGTCCTACCTGATCAAGCCGGTCCAGAGAGTGTTGAAGTACCCTCTACTGCTTAGAGAGCTGGTGTCCCTCACCGACACAGACAGCGAGGAGCACTACCACCTCACAGGTGCCACAAGCATACGCACGAAACACACACGCACACACGCACACACGCATACACACACTAACCCATCCTTTTCCTCCCATGTGGCCCCCAGAGGCCCTCAAGGCCATGGAGAAGGTGGCCAGCCATATCAACGAGATGCAGAAGATCTACGAGGACTATGGGTCCGTGTTTGACCAGCTGGTGGCGGAGCAGGGCAGCCATGCCAAGGAGGTAACTGTACCACAGAACCCTGTTCCTCCATTACAGCTGCTTTCATCACTCTGGCATCTTCAATCCAGCCACGTAGTCAGATGGAAACCGGCACAGACTTTTGCTGCATAGCCAGCAGGGTCGATTCAGTCTACTCAGGAAAACGAACTGGAACTAAGCTTCCCTATAGGTGGTCAACATTCACCATAGAGAGCAGTTGTGTGTGTGTGTGTGTGTGTTTGTGTGTGTTGTCTGACCGGTCCTAGACCCTCTGCAGTGATACAGCGTTAGCATGTGCCTCACATTCCTCTCTCCCAGGTCACAGAACTTTCCATGGGAGAGTTCCTCATGCATTCCTCCGTGGTCTGGCTCAACCCTCATCCCTCGCTGGGCCGCATGAGAAGGGAGCCTGAGCTGACCGTGTTTGGTGAGTTAGAAAGCCTCTGAACTGCCACTGCAGCATCATGGGAAAGAGATTGGCTGACCCTGGCCAGAGGCGGTTGGCAGGCTGCCTCTCCCCGGATTCGTATCCCATTCCAATTGAAATGCTGAGTCCACAGGCTTCAGACAAACACATGTAAACACAACACAAATGTAATTAGTAGCTAGTAGATCAAAGTCTCGTACCAGAATGTAAATGATACTGTTTAGTGTGAGACTAGCATCATTTGGGGTTGTGTGGATATACTGTAGTGCCAATATGCTGTATATCCAGATCTAAAATGCTTCTGACGTGATGGATTTCATGTTTGCATTCTTAAAGTGGTGTTCACATCCCAAGTTTTTATGTTGTTCTCTCATCAGTGTTCAAGAAGGCAGTGATACTTGTCTACAGGGAGAGCAACAAGCTCAAGAAGAAGATGGTGGGTCCTCTATTGCTTTAATTTACTGTATCCCTTTGATGCCAGCATAGCCTAACAGCTCTCTCTCTTCCTCTCGTGTGTGTGTGTGTGTGTGTGTGTGTGTGTGTGTGTGTGTGTGTGTGTGCTCATGAAGACCGCCCCTCGCTCTGCACACTCCCATGGAGACCTAGACCCCTTCAAGTTCCGCTGGCTCATCCCACTCTCTGCACTGCAGGTCAGGCTAGGCACTGCTACAGGTAAGAGATCCAGACACACAAACACCCTTCTGGCTCTAATTAATTAGCAGACATCACATTCTGTTGAGTGTTTTCAAACCACATTTAGATGTTTTAATTCAAAGGATCTTCCTCAATCCTCCTATGCTCAGAGACTAACTGCATCTGGGAACTGATACATACCAAGTCTGAACTCGAAGGACGGCCAGAGACTGTCTTCCAGCTGTGTAGCAGGTAACAGAGATCTGCACACTCCATGGACCTCTATCTCTGGTCCTTAATAGATCCATGAGAATGTTGCTCCTTTTTCTTGGCTTTTAATCAGAGGCTGCCTTTTACAAGGTCAGAGGGCTGAACGGACTGTATGCAATCAGTGGGTCGTTGGATGGGTGGACTGGTCCCTTCCTAATAAACATTATATTGGCCCTGTTCTCTCAGAGCTTGGTAATACTAAGGATTCCTGCTATCTCCCTCCACAGTGTCCCTGAGAGCAAAGTCCTGCTGATCAAGGTCATCCGCTCCATCCTTCGGGATAACGTCAGGCGGAGCATGCTGCCGGCCGAAAGGGGGTGCAAAGAGCGCCTCACGCCACTACGCAGGACCCTGCCCTCCTCTGCCAGGATAGGTGAGTCCCGTCCTGTCCGCAGTGAAACAACGCCGCTTCGATTTTAAGCGGTCGTTGACTGTTCCACGCTGTTTGTGCCCAGACGTTACCGGAGTGCATCACTCAATCGGCAGCTCTCTCACTCTGTCCTCCACCCTGCCTACCAGGTTCGTCCCGAGCCTCCTGGCTGTGTAAGCAGCCCCCGCTGGTTCTGGCCCCCCTGTCCGACACACTGATACCCAGCCGGCCTGAATCCGACGAGGGCAGTCTGAGCAGCCACACCCAGAGCTCCTCTGGAGCCCCCGCTGGTGACCGTCCCACACGGCCCAAAACACTGCCCACCCGACAGGCATGGTCCCGGGACTCCCTGCGTGGCCAGCGCCGCTCTGCCTCCGGCTCGGTGAAAGAGTCAGACATACTGAGTGACGAGGACGATGACGAGTTTAGTGAGGCTGGGGGGCGCGAGGAGGAGCAGGGAGGTCCCCCGGGGAGCGCCATCGAGGCCCAGTTCGCCAGGCTGAGGCTGACCGAGGAGGCGGTGTCCTCCTTGTCACCAGCCCCCCGGGTGCAGCCAGAGGGAGCGGAGGTGGACACGCCAGAGACCCGGCCCAAGGTGGGCCCGGGTCACTTCTGCAACATGAACAGGAAAGCCTGCAGAATCCAGCGGCGCAGTCGCTCCCTGGACAGCCAGGCGGACATGGCAGCCGTGGAGCTCAACGCTTTGCTGGAGAGAGATTTCAGTATACAGAGTCTTACCTCCGCGGTCAATGAGGACTGCTTCTACAGCCCTACAGACACGAGCAGCGCCCCCAACGCCGCATTGGGTCAGTGATGCAAGGAGAGAAGCCGAAGCACTGCAGAGTGGTGTCTGCTCCCTGGCTCAGGGTCCGAGAAACCCTGGTTAAATTCTTCCCCAGGCCCCCGGTTTTCACAGGGTTCTGATCGGCCTCAGCTCTGAAGTTAAACGGTGTTGCTTTCAGTGTACATTAGGCATATCCCACCTTAGCTAAGCACAGATATAAAGGACAGAATAATGAGCTGCCTTTTGCTCAGCTACCTTTTTTTCCCCCCTGGAGATGAGGTGAATCTGTCCCTGTTAATGACTGCAATGAATCTGCTGAGCACTGATGCACACGTATGCTCTGCCTCCGCCCTGCCCCGCCTCCGCCCTGCCCCGCCTCCACCCAGCCCTGCCCCGCCTCCACCCAGCCCTGCCTCCACTCAGTCCTGCACCACCTGACCCCTCCCTGTCCAGTTGTCCTTCTGAGGGCCCGGCCATATGGAATGACTTCGTCTCTGGTTTATGCAGGATAAAGGAGTAGTAGTAGGATGGACAGACTGCGACTGTCATCTCCATGTCATTCACATCAGTCAGCAAAAAGAAAGGAGATGAGGATTCCACTTCAGACAGTTGAGACTAGTAGTTCCATTTAAATTCAGACTTCCTCTGCTGGAAGTCAGTCTGAATCAAGAACAGGACATGGTTGTGTTCCTTACTTCAGACAGAAGCAACCAGAGGGACCTACTTGAATTTTGTCCAATAGAAACTGCTTGATGACACAGTCCCTGTTTTGCTACGTTTGCTTCTGTTGAAGAAATGTTATGCAACCTAACTTTTTGTTTGGCCAAATGAATACACCCCTGGACAGGCATTGATTTTGTGACTGCCTTGCTGTATTTTGTGCACTAAACTACACTGTTTGCCTATATTTGCGCTCTTTTTATTTGTACATCATGGGATCTTTTGTTTTTAAAGCAATGCTTATTTATTGATAGTTTTACATTTTTTTATCGCTTTGAAAAATATTGGGTTATGGCTTGAAGAATAAAAAAAGTATATATTTTTTTCAACCCAATTTCTGATTATTATTCCCAGTATATTGAATGAGTATGTTGGTCAGCCTACCGAAGTGTAGCTTCCAGTGTACACACATGCATTGTTAAAATAAAACAACTTGATTGAATCCAAAGAGTGTTGTCAACTTGCCCAGATTGCTGCAGCTGTATTACATGTTTCCGTTCTATGTTGTGTACATAACATTTCTAAAGATTTGTGGTACTGTAACTTCATTTGAATCTCATATTCTCACTCATACTTGACATTGTACAGGTAGAAACGGCTGTAACTTGCAATAAATACAGTATCCGGTACTACAGTGGTTGGAGGATATTTCTGTTAAGATACTTATTTTGCATCTTGAAGATACTGGGGAGAGATCTGTCAATTTACCACCACATTCCCCCGTTTGGCCTCTCAACTGAAGTGTAGACAAGCCTTTAATGATACCAATACCAATGAATGTGAAACACAACACCCCTTTTCTTATGGAACTGTTTTATAAATAAACATTTTTTATCTGTGAGTGCTTGTTTTATCCAGTTGTATTTCAAAGCTGCCCCAGTCTGTCTTTGAGAAGGTATATTCATCCCACGAGCTCTGGTCCTATTGACAGGTAAAGCACAGGGAAGATGAAAGTTCATTTTATTTCCAGCTCTATCCCAAAGCTACGTTTGCTCTTCCTTGTTGATGAGCTGTCATAAATAACCATTGTTCTCAAATACTGGAGTAAATCTACCTTGAAAGTTGCAGGTAATCAGGTGATGGAGTAGAGAAGGAAATGGCGAACAGTAACAGCATCCTTTTGCCATATTTGTTACAGGTGATGGAATGAATAACTTAAATATGACACCATAACATAATGCCATCACAAAGTGTTTTAAAACAGATTGCCAGCAATGTGGTCTTTATTTTCTTGTATATTTGGACAAATGGACACCCAAAATAATCAAACCAAAAAAAATGTACATTTGAAAATACTAAATGAATAGATATGCAATTACCTTATTTGGAAAATGTGCTCATTTACCTTCACAAAAATCCTCTTAAAGTAAGAGACTGATGGACAGTTAAGAAACGGAACATTGAAGCTGGATGTGTACTTATTTTTTTTCCACACAATGAAAATGCATTTCTGGCAATGTTTGATTAATATACGATTGGCAAGTATTATCTTTCAGTTTTATTTGTCAAATGATGTAACTTTTATCAGTCAATAGTTTTGAAGTATTACCTGTCCATATGTCTAAATAAAAAACATATATATCACTTTTTTCCAACAAAGCACATCTGAGTCCTCACTGAAGATTTTAGGATTTCAAAAGGCTCATGAGAAGCTGACAACTTTCAAACAGCACTTCTTCCACTTCCCTCCTCATCTCCCCAGAGAGGGAGACAGAAGATGGAGGCGGAATGGCCTGAATACCGTCAACGTGTTCTTTAGACGTTTCCAGACTCCCACCAGAAGATGCAGGTATGAAGGGTTGAAGATAAAATCTAGGGTGTGATGGGACACATCTGCCCCCCATCTCACACTTGTTCCGGTCATTTCCCATTCTTCATTGTTTCTTGGCTAACTGGACAGGACTGCCTTTCAGTTAGCCACACTAGCTTTTAACAAGTGCAGTTTGGAAGGGGGGGGATCCCTGCCTCTCAGACCACTGCCACTGTTCACATCTCCCCATGTTGTTTCCTCCAGAGTCCCTCTATCCTCTCCAGTATTCACTGTCTCTCGCCCAGCGCCTCCAGGAGACCAAAGAAAGGCGTTAAAAAATGCATGCGTGCGCCAGGTGGAAATGTCAGCGCTAAGAGCAGTCCGTTGTCCTACTCATCCCTAACAGAACATTAGGTGCTTCCACTATGCCCTTTCAGCGCCTCTCTCTGGAAGACGGGTTTTCTAAATACCGACAGTGGCACTGCCCGTTCGCTTGTTAAGGTGTCTGAGTCGAAGCTCTTCTCTGAAGTCGTAGGTGAGGAGGCCCTGGTTCTCAGAGCAGAGGCGGCTGTACGCGTCTGCCAGAGCTCTGAAGTCAGTGATTGACAGCTCTGTGGGTCGAAGGGTGGGATCAACGTCTGCCTCACGCATCATCACCTCAGCCAGCTCCAGCCTCTGGGCCTCCGGGAACAGCATTCTGGGAAAAGAACACAGTGTCTGGTGGATTCCTGTCCATCATGACAACTCACAGGGGCAATATTAGCCAATGCCTTCAGCAATGTTTGTCCAGATAGAAAACACCAGAAGAGTGAATTAAAATAAAAACCAAATGCCGCCACGAGGTGTGTAAATAAATAATGTTACTGTAGTTAAACAGGCAGACAAAGCTGTGGGGTGTGTGAATGAAAAGGAAAAAACATCAGATTCCATCGGACCACACTGAAGATGAAAACAAGTCAAATTCCTTCTGATGCACTTTTCTATTCAGAAACTTCAAGACAACTAGACCAGAGAATATAGGACCATATGCCCTCACCAGCAACATGGGTCTTCCAATATAGTTAGAATACGAAGAGCTTGACAGACCAGCTCAGCATCCACATACCTACTACAGATGCCTGCTTAGCGCTCCAGTGCCAGATAGCTCCTCCACAAGCTGTTAAAGCTGCAGTTATGTAAGTTATCCTTCCTCGTTTTCCTATGACACCCAAATGAGTCATAATCGCTGCCATATCCTGCTGTTATCCAGGCCCTCAATCCTGCCTACGTCTACTCCTCACCTCCCTTCAGGGAGGAGGCGCTTTCTCAGGGGCTGGTCAAGGATGAACTAAGACTTTGCTTTATAGTGGCAATTTTCAAAGAGAGAGGCTGCGCGGCTGAAGGAGAGATTGGGAGGGAGAAAGGGTAGAAGGAATGGGAGGGAGGGAACTTCAGGATATGAGACATAGGAGGAGGTGTAGAAATATCGCTTACTTGATTCCTTTGTGGCAGTGCTTCCTCCGGAATTGGAAGACGTTCCTGACTACTTTTTCCACCAGCTTGAATGGCTGCTGGATCTGGGGCTGAGCCAGAGGGGTGAAGTGTACCACCCCCACATCCACCTACACACACGAAACATAAGCAACAGGGGTTCAAAATAGAACACTGAAAAGGACCTGCTCGTGGAAGTGAAGTGAACGAGGGAGAGGGTAAACACAGATGGGTGGAGGGGGACAGGTGACCCAGCACGCCTTGGATGGAAAGCCTGTTCCGGTTGCCACAGTAACACCTGTGCAAAAGAACAGAAAGCCCACCCTCTTCCTGTCACACGGCCACTCAGCCAGCGCCTGACGAGACAAGAGGTGACGCGCTCAAACGCACTTCTCCCCTCATCTATCCCGAATTTGTTTTGTTTCTGAGGGAAGTCCAGTGGCGTGCCCGGTAGGGCTGGGCTGGTATGAATGCTCGCTGAGGTTCCCCTGCCTCTCTGCTTCCTGATCCTGCTGTCAGAGCCAAGCCGATGTGACAAACCGTTGATGCAATTGTGCCAGACTCAGCAGAGCTTATTCAGATCTCTTTCTCCTCCCAAACTCCCCTTATCTCTCTCCCCATCTCTCCTCTCTCTGCCTGCCTGCCGCTCCTCCTCCTCTCTCCAAGGCTAATGAAGGAATAGAGCAGCACACAAAAAGGACGACAACTCTTCTTCTGGCGGATCTGTTGTTGGAAAGCAAAGATGCCTCCCTCCCCCACACATGACTCTCATAGGGAGGTCTAATCCGGAGACCACCTTCCTCACCCACCTCCCCCAGATCAGGAGCCAGTCCGTCTGAGAAGTGGAGTAGAGGCTCGGACCAATGACACGGCAGCACCAGCAAGACACCGGGTAACAGAGCGGAGCGTTGTAGTCTGTCTGGCCGCCTGGTTTCACCTGCTAATATCCTGGTTTCACCTGCTAGTATCCTGGTTTCTGTAGTGAATGACTAAAAGAGTGACTGACTGGCTCCAGGCAGCAGCGGAAGCTGACTTCTCTGTCCACAGGGAGAGGAGGTGCACCCCGAGACGAGAGCATCGAGCTGGGCAGGACACCACAGTCCTGCCAGAAGGACCCAGTCTGGAGACAATGACACACAAAGACTTATAAAAGGTACGTGAGACAAGATCCAATAGGAGGCACCGGATACAGAGTGGATGGAAAACCAACACAGGTACGTGGGCATTTCATTTACAGCAGAGCTCCCCCCCGCTGAGACCACCTGCCCCAAGGAACCTCCAGCAGCTCCCTCTGCGTCTGGGTTGTGACTCCCCCTGCTCTAGCTCCCTTTGTTATTCCGGGCTATGCAAGGGGATGGGCAGGATAATTAGAGGAGGAATGCTAAAGTGGTCTGAAGATGTGACGGAGGCGACGGAATGAGCTGTTTAGATTCTCCCACTTGGCACCGTGGAGAACTGAATTGTGGTGCAGTGTCTGGCTGGGCTTTTAACTCACCGGGTCTAGAGCAGTGAATGACGCTGCTGCCTGCCGGCTGATTCTACTGTAGTGGCACCAGTTGACAGACCTGCCCAGCTATGTTGTTTATACTGTAAACTAGTACAGTCATGGGATGCTCACTTCACTGATTGCTCCAGGAAGAGAGAAGGGTTTTGGACACCAGTTATAGTAGTCTTTCAGCAGGAAGGAGGATTCCTTTGTGAGATATGGAGGCTGAAAAGGGCAACTGTGACAGGAGCCATCATGAGAGATTGACTCATCCGCCACAAATGGGCAGAATGAGGCTGACATTAGGAAAAAACATTCTTCCACCTGCCATCTCGACATGCTAGGGTAAAGAGGACTGCTACTGCAGTCTGCCTGGCAGAACACCCCTCTCCCCTCCCCCAGAGTGATTCTGCATCAACCGACCATCTGGTCTGGAGAGGTAATAGAAAAGAAAGCCTTTATTTTCACTCTCCTGGAGTAATTAGGCCATTTATATTCCTCACTTGATGATTTAAGAGGAGCAGAGAGAAGTCAATATTCAGACTATACGAGCAGCAGCATTTGAGCCATAGGCTTGTCCAACTCACTTTGCCTTGTGATTTACGAAGGGCCCACTACATGCCTTCACTAGGTGCTCTGCTGTAATATATCCCCCGTTGTGCCATTAATCATCCTCTGATAACCTTAACACGCAAGAAACTTCCATCTTAAATCACGCGACACCACCTCTAAATTGCACTTCAGCGCTTTGAAAATGCGCCCACTCAAATAGTTTGCAAGCTGTGGGAGACGGTGGACTGGAAAACCAAGACTGACTTATTTACCCTGTGACAAACTTAATATCTGTCAATGGCCCTCACTGTCATCTGTCAACCTCAATCCTCTCTGCAAGTAGAAGTCATCTGAGGGCTGGGGGATGAGACTGGGAAGATAGGAATGTAAATAGGGCTTAATATTGTAATGAACACGCATTTTAGGGCAGGAACACGGTAATCATAACCCCTCATGATTTCTAGATTAACTTTGCTACTCCAAATTGGCTCATTATATAACGATCAACGTAGAAATTCTTCAGCTCTCTCCATTGTTAACTTTGTCCTGCCTTTTTTAAACAAAGATTTCAGACATGAATAGTGACTTTGAGTCTATGTTTCCTCTTACAGACTAATGCTGAATGCTAAATAATGTGACAATTACAATATTTTTACAATACTTTCATTCACGTTCATCTCTCCATACACATTTTCTGAAAAATCACAGATCTGCGTCTTTCCATATAGATAATGAGTCACACGCACATCTATATTAATACTTTCACATTTCCATATTTCATCTGTACGGCTTTCTCAATGCTGGGCAAGAAGTTTGTTACACTTGCTTTCCTTGTATCTCTGCAAGTCCCCTGATCCCTTCGCCCATATCCGCCATCGACTGCTTTTTCCTGACCCTACTCTCCGCCCATTGGTGTGTGAGCGGTAATTTGTCATCTCCCTCTGAGCGTAACCAAGAAGAGATGGCAGGCCCTCGGGGTGGCCAGCCGCTACCACCTGAACAAGCCGCAATTTCTCCTTACGTAACGGCTGCAGGTTCAGAAGCGGAAGAGTGGAACAATCGAATACAACGCTGGGGAATACAGAAAGTAACAGAAGAAAAAAAGCTCAAATTCCTCCGAGGGGAAAGAGATGCATTAATTATAACAATACCTTCAAAAGACAACCTTCATTACATCAGAAGCATGGGAGGACAAGATAGGCACTCAGGAGATGTAGACACTAGGCAGTCAGCACCACTAAAGCTATCAGCTCCTGCCGATGGGGGCCCTGCCTGTCGGTGCTGCCAGCTAAGGCTTCCCACGCTCTCAGAACAGCCTCTGGCAGACAGCACAGACAAACGAAGAGCCCATCCTGATCCATGCCCATCTTATTCCCCGCTCTGAGATCTTTTCCCAAGGAAGCCTTGCAGAAAAAACGCAACTAGGCAAAAGGAAGAATTCCGTTAGGTCACGAGAAGAGACAGATGACTAGGGAAAACAAACAAACAGAACATCTATGCTGGTATGAATGCAGTGATATTTTAAAACATTCCCACATCTTGACACATACAGAGAAAATAATGAGGGCCTAAATCAAATGAACACTGGATGATCTCACATTGAGTCACAGTAGCTTCCTATCAGTGACGGTTTACAAATGTTCTGCAAGTTAAAAATGGACATGCCCATAAATGGAAGAAAACTGTGTTGACAGCAACCAGCCACTTCTTCAGGACACCTCTGACAGCAGCGGTTAATAACAAGGCATTTACAAAATGAGTAGCCCAAAGAGATTATGCCACCAAATACTAAATATGCAAATTGACAATAAAATCCCCCATCTCAGGAAAGGACAATCTCTGTGTCCAGTCATCCCTTGGAGCTACACCATCGAAAGCTCGCCTACAAGGTGATAAAAAATAAGGGACCATGCTTATAATAGCCTGCCATGTCTTCACACATCACAGCATCACACATCAGCACTCCCTGGGTACATGTTAACTGCAGTTCCCTGACCCCCATCCCTCCCGTCCTGTTATTTATTTATTAAATTGTATTCCCAGGATAATTCCAACAACATTAGCACATAGGATCCTGTCGGTAAAAACCCACTCTGACACACTGACATGCAGAAACACCGGATATTTGTCAATCTACTGCAGCAGCCCACAAGGGCCTGGAGTATGATGCCTGAAGGTCATCAGCACAACCACCACAGGTTGCACTATAGTAGTGTGTGTGTGTGTGTGTGTATCACTGTGTATGCATGGTCTAACGGTGTAAATGGTCTCTGAGGGGACATCTTGGTCAGAGGAGTTAGGCCATTGGACCAAATTAAGCGAACAGATCAATCGCCAAACCAACCAATCAATCGCTGGACACCCTTCAGGTCGTTATAGGATTGGCGGGTGAGGAGAGGTCATTTTCGTTGTTGCTGGCTGTTCAGGACGATCGTGCCCTTGTAGCAACATTTTGGGAAACAATTGGTCATCAAGGGGTATCCCTTCTACTGGCAAGGGCTGTTTTTTTGCTTCTTTGTCATTTATGAGTTGATGCTGTCTGACTTGACCCCCCTCCCTTCTCTATGAAAAGTCCTCTGTAGAGAGGAGTGGAGGAGAGGGGTAGCAGCTGTGAGTTAAGTCTCTAACTGAGCGGTGGCTGATGCCCACTGCTCTACAGAGGATCCATTTTGGCATAGGAGTCTGTAAACACCACCATATTGCTCTGACCCTCTGATGGGCTTGATGACAAATTATATAGCTAGTTCTAAAAAAAGAGACAGACACTGCCACGTTTGGTGAGGGTTTTGCCTTTATGTGGTTATAGTAGATTTTATATCGTATTATTATTGCAAAATGAATTAGTTATATTAGGTTAAATGATAAACCTTACATCGGGTGTAAATGAATTTTCTGGTAAAGGCATTGTTGATTTAAAATATATTTCCCAGTGTGCAATTGATTGTTATTTCTAAAGTTGAAAGATAAGCGGGAACAATCGTCATCGACCGTTGGGCCTCAGTTAAATAAGAGGCTAGAAAAATTATATAAAGTTAAAGTAATTTCCTTAACTTAAACACCAGACTGGAGGTAAGGTTACGGGTACAATTTATTTATTGGTCTGTGTCATTAGGCAAATGCTGAGTTGCTTGCTAGCTAGCTATCGAAGGTAATGTAAAAAAGTGCATGTTCAAGTGTGTTGTAGTATGTTGTTGAATATGTTGCCAAACGTGCATACAAACTGAATAATCAAGATCAATGTTGCTTGTCGTGAAAAACAATCTAGTGCGACTAAATGTCACCCCTAGCTAGTAATCTAATAACATACGTCAATTTTGAAATGGAGCAGCTCTGTCATGATTGATTGCGCTTTTGCTAGTAGCGCGCTTAGAAGGACGGTAATAACACCGTTGCTTGTCTCCATCATTTGCTGCAGAAATAAAGCATGAGTCACACATGAATTGAAGAACAAAATTAATTGTATTTCATTGCTGAAAAATATAGTAGATTACAGTTTACACTCAGACACACACAAATACAATAGCAGTGTCAGTTGAGACACGTTTTACCCTAGCTTTTGAACTTACATAGTCCACACAATTCTTTATCTCTGCTCACGAGCCAAGTGACGTACACTGAAAGGGAAGAAAAGCACACCCTCTTTAGAAGCGCGGAGTGAGCATGTGTGGTCCACGACTGGCTAGGATGTCCTCTATACTGTTGCTAAGGAAATGGATGACATGAATGGATTCGTTCGTAAGGTTACAATCCTTCTCGCCCCTCCTCATCTTGTGTTTCTTTACATGTCTGTTTACAGAAATCAGCGCGGACAAACTGGCGCGTCATAAGGATCTCTGCAGCATCAGCCGAGGTAAGGATCACAACATTGCTCTCTCGCTGTACATTGTGATCAGTTATAAGTAACGGGTCTCTGTCCTTGTACAATTACTGAAGGAAATAATAGTCAGTACATGAAAGATAAAGCTATGCTGGCAATTGTACGTGAGCATCTTAAAGGAATAAAGAAAATGTTCAGTCTTATTTCAAAGTTTTGAATGCACCAAATATGTAAACAAATAGTATACATTTAAAATTGTAAGAAATTACCTCGGCTTAAAATGAAGTCACTGTGGTAGGTTAACCTTATCGGAGGGAGGTGAAGAGGACACTGCAGTTCAAGTCCACGTATTGAGAATTGCAAATATCAGTAACTCATTCTCCTGCACACGAATAGTTCCTTGTGGTGTCAGCACAGGGAAGCCAGACGCAACGGAAAATACACTCACACATTAAAACCAGTGTGTCCTTATTTCAGTAACCAGACAGGCTGTCCGCTCTCTCATCGGTCCAGCCTCACGCTCTCCTTTGTTCCTGCAATAAAAGTCTTGAGTGTGTGGGGTGAGTGAGAGTGGAGAGAGAGAAAGAGAGAGAGACTGAGAGACCTGCTCAGTTCAATTTCTCATTCCTGTCTCCTCTCCAGTCCAGTGGAGTCGGCGCTGAGCAGAGGGTCTGAGGATCGGCTGCCGCCAGCTCTATCAGCAGTATCCCCCCTCCAGCCGTCTGAGCCGAGTGGCGGCGGAGAGGTGCCCGGCCGGCGCTAGGTGGATGGTGCCTGGAGGACGGGGGGCCTTGGCAGCAGGGGGGAGATGGCATCCACGGGCATGCAGATCTTCGCTTTTGTCCTGGCGCTGCTGGGCATTATGGGGGCCATGGTGGCCACGATGCTGCCCAACTGGAAGGTGAGCGCGGATGTGGGCTCCAACATCATCACGGCCATCTCCCAGATGCAGGGCCTGTGGATGGACTGCACCTGGTACAGCACCGGCATGTTCAGCTGCACCCTGAAGTACTCTGTTCTGTCGCTGCCCGCCTACCTGCAGACGGCCCGAACCACCATGGTGCTGTCCTGCGTGACGGCCGCCATGGGCCTATGCCTGGCCTCCCTGGGGCTCAAGTGCACTCGCTGGGGGGGCGGACGCCGCTCCAAGAGGCACGCGGCCATCGCCAGCGGCGGCTGCTTCATCGCCGCCGGCTTCCTGTGTCTGGTGCCGGCTTCCTGGTTCACCAACGAGGTCATCACTAAGTTCCTGGACCGCAGCGTGCCAGAGAGCAATAAGTTTGAGCCCGGCGGGGCCGTGTACGTGGCCTTCCTGTCGGCGGGCTTCCTCTTCGTGGGGGGGTCCATCTTCTGCATGACGTGCCCGGGGAAGAGGCACGGCCACCAGGACATGGTCCTTCTGCCGCCGCCTGATAAACTGCTACTGCAGCAGCAACAGGACCAGCTTCAGCATCAGTACTGCTCCCTCTCTCCACTGGACAACAAGACAGGCTACAGTCTGCAGGACTACGTCTAGGTTACGGGCCGGGAGCCCCGCGCCACCACGCGCCACGCCAGCTTGGGGAAGCCTCTATGTGTGATACACCTGGCTCTTAGCTGAGTGAGAGGAGGAGGAGGGGGTGGTGAAGAAAATGTGAGAGGAGGGGAAGGACTGGGATGGCATTTTGTTTCTCCCCCCTATTGTATCTTTTTGTTTGTTCCGCGAGCACCAGCGGCGGAGGTGTTCCCTGAGCAGCGCCGTGTATAGACAGACGGATGGTGAATGCGAAGCGCAGCCGGGGGAGGAAGGAAGGCGCTGCGGAATGGGAGGGGAACCGCAGCTGAACAAATGCAGATACCCCAGCAATCATCCGTAAATCACATTAAGAGTTCCCGGGGGAGTGGAGTCGCTGATAGCCTCCCGTTCATTTCCTTTTCCTTGCCAAAGGTTTGAATTGATAAGCAATCGTTTAGCTGCTACCAATCGTTTAGCTGCTAACAATCGTTTGGTAACCACCCATTCGGCAGGTCAGCAATATTGATATTATTGTCTCAAAGAGGCAATAATATGTGGAATTCTTTTTTCATAAGCAAGCCATTGTAGTTTTCAACCATCCACTAGATATGCTAGTTGTTGGAACTGATTTAATAACTGATTTTTATTTTTGGTAGCTAATAGAGTGATTGATATTTTTGCCTAAGCATGCTGTCTGAACCTGTTGGTGTATATTGCGGAGGAATGCCTGGTAGAGAATGACACGTATATAGTGGAACAAAATGCCTGTGCCTAAAAAAAACCCGATGTACATTATCTTTCCTGCTGAAACTGTTCAAAGAGGATTGTCAAGATGAGGAAACAGAGTGCTGGGCTTGGAGACGGAAACTAAAAATCTTAGATCTCACACTGCAGGTATAGACAGACAGACTGACAGACCGTGAGAGCAACTGACAGGGAGACGGAGATGGACAGACTGACAGAGAGAGGGAGAGCCAGTAGAGTGGGCTGTTTGACGTGCATTTCTTTGTGCTGTGCTACATGCTACTGACTTAATGTATTAGAAAACACACAGACCCACCCACAGACACACAGTTCACTTCACACCCATGCAGACGTTACATAATTATACAAACACCCCCACACACACACACACACACACAGGGAGGAAAACCCACACACTCACAAAAAGAAACACTGTACCCTTTGACACACTGGGCTGGATGTGCTTTTCATCCTGCTGTCCGCCTCCTCACTGCCATGGAAACGGGATCCTGCGCCCAAATATCTTTATTGTCTGGGGTGTATTTGTGTGTGGGGTGTGTGTGTGACAGCCAGTGCTTTGAGGTTGGGTAGGAGGGCATCTGTCTCTGCATGGCCCTATCAGCCTGCACAGAGCATCCACACACAGAGCAGCTTCACTAATCCCCTTTATTAGCCCAGTGACATGAGGCACAAGCCACAGTTACGCACAGGTCTGCCTGGAAAGGATCTGTTGTTCATGTCCCATAATGCAGTATTTCTGACATGGAATTAGGGTTGCGGGTGGGGGGGCATTTTGAAATGTTAGGTGGAAACTGCGATGGCAGTAACGTGAGGTTTTCCTTCATGTGGACTCAAGTAAAATCCCAAAATGGTTTGAGCCATTTGGGCCTGTGTGAAGTGCATCAGCATGTCATGTGTTTCTCCACCTCCTTGTGGAGATGCATGGACTCAGTACGTTGTGCTGGTCCATCAGAACACGCGAGGTGATCTTCAACTTTCCAGACGGGTAAATGCACAGGTTAAGACCTGGGACAGAACTCACATGAGGCAGATAAAACGGGTGTGTTCCGTGCAGATTGGTCTTTCAGAGAGTGTAGTCGGAAAAGGCCTTGAATAGTATGACACGATGTCCAGACTCCAACACCTCACCATTATTTATCAGCCCCTCCCTCCGTTTCATCATTCGTGTTTCTCACTCTTTTCCTCGTCACAGGGCTTGACCGTCTTTTTGTGACTGACCGACTGTTTGTGACTGACCGACTGTTTGTGACTGACCGTCTTTTTGTGACTGACCGACTGTTTGTGACTGACCGACTGTTTGTGACTGACCGACGGTTTGTGACTGACCGACGGTTTGTGACTGACTGTCTGTCTCTCTCAGGCTGACAGGGAACATACTTGCATGTTGAGAGCATGTCATCCAGCATGCACACACCCTGCCGTCCATCGATAGGTCAGGTGTCACTGCTGGCCTTCAACACAGTCCTGTTCTAATGTGTGTCTGCTACACGGCTCAGAGGAGCGGGGAGGGGGAGGGGGGCGTATCTGGTCTGAAATGGCTGCTCTGGGGACTGCCAGTGATGTATGGCCCAGGCCCAGTGTATTCCCTCGCTGACACGCCACCTCGGACGGGAACAGCAGATGGCTGAGTCCAGCTCGCCCCCTGCAGGCGGCTGAATACAAACCGGGGCATCACGTCAGGTTCTGGCAGCCCGCGACGGACAGGTTTCATCCCCCAGCGTGCCTCGGTGTAGAGCGGGGGTCCACGCCGTGTGTCACTGAAACCGCATTTCGCCCAATGCCCAGGCATCTCTCACAAATGCAATAAAACGAAGATAAGAATGTGACTGTGCCCTCCATGAGAATGTGCCAAATGGACTGGTGTCTGGTCTGGTACTGTTGGTACTTCACGCCGTTTACCTTTTTATTACGTCTGTATGTGAACTAAACATTGGCAGATGTTTTCTAGATGATTTCTCGGTTGTACCAGACTAAGTTCTCAGTCAACTGGTCACCTGTGTACAGTAGGACGCAGCTTTCCAGGGTTGTCTCCTCAGCCTCATTTTTCCATTATATTCCAAAGCACACAAATCCTTTCAGAAGCATGGAAAATATTTTTGTTTCATCCGGAAAGTTTTGCACACTTATTTTGTTAGTAATGTTGAAATCATGCTTTGGGATTTCTTATTCAAATACGAGTCTGTACACATTTGACTAGTACATCTCTGGACTTAATTATATTTTTGCATAATATGCTTTCCTATTTTATGCGAATGTCTGAAGTTCATAAACTGTACCTTCTTTATAAGAAGACTACTGGATCGCACGTCTGCTTGTGTTCCTTTGTTTGACAGCAGTTTGTTTCAAGTGGCTGAGCCTCGCTGGTTCTCTGGACCGGTTAAAATGTTCATCATGCAACTGGCAGGGTGGAAAACAGCAAAGCCATTTCTGTCTAATACCATTTGAGCAGGCCAGTGTGAGCTGGAGGTTTGTGTCGTTATTTAGATGTGCAGCCTGTTCATCAGCCAGCACACCATTTCATTAGCTTCAAATGGCCTGGGATCAAAGAACAGCCTCTAGACGTATAAGCAGTTTCAAGACCACAATGATCATTCTGATAATTGCAGCTTATTTTTGTGGATGCTTTAGCACATCTTAATTTGCCAGATGATTCTGAAACAGTTCGAGTGTTATAATTGCAGTGGTCTTAATGTGCTTGTGCAAGTAGTTCTATTTTCTACTAATAAAAGTATTTTGTGGAAGCAACATGCGTATATCACATCTGTGTGTCAGTGGGCAGTTTGAGGTGGTTCTCAACTTCCTGCCAAAGATTTCTGGATGCTATAAAATGTGCGGCATGTAGGGACTCAGGGAGCCATTTGCTAGTATTCCTTTAGCCTCCCATAGTTGCCCTCTGAAAGCAATACTAGCCTATATCAGATAGAAAACTGATTGTATCCATAAAACACAGCACACAGACAGACTGAGGATAGGATTGGAACAAAGGCTGAAGAAGATCATAAAGCATGTTCAGACTCTGGTCCACTCCCATTGAGGTAGAAGCACAGAACTCCTCACAGAGGTGCGGAAGGAGACCATCAGTAATAACTGAAATAACTGACCCGAGGAGAGCTCTGGCAAATGAACATTATTTAGTCTAGATGCATGTCATTCTGTGGGAGAACAAAATGATAATGAAAGACAACGTGTAGGATAGCCGATGCGTTTCTACAATTTGACTGGAATAATAAGTCACAGCTGGTAAAGTCGTCCAGTCGGCGTGGGCACCATGGAAGTCGGCCACAGCTGGTAAAGTCGTCCAGTCGGCGTGGGCACCATGGAAGTCGGCCACAGCTGGTAAAGTCGTCCAGTCGGCGTGGGCACCATGGAAGTCGGCCACAGCTGGTAAAGTCGTCCAGTCGGCGTGGGCACCATGGAAGTCGGCCACAGC
>JACXGJ010009441.1:0-24278 GCA_016801105.1 Esox niger
GTGTGTGTGTGTGTGTGTGTGTGTGTGTGTGTGTGTGTGTGTGTGTGTGTGTGTGTGTGTGTGTGTGTGTGTGGTCCATGATAATAAAACTCTGGGGGGGGCGGGGTTATTACCAACACCACCACCAACATACAGCGTGGTTGTGTGCCTATTTAATCACTCATTGAAATGATTTCCCTATATATGCAAAT
This sequence comes from Esox niger, assembly GCA_016801105.1. Lineage (NCBI taxonomy): Eukaryota > Metazoa > Chordata > Actinopteri > Esociformes > Esocidae > Esox > Esox niger. Next base: position 192 of record JACXGJ010009441.1, read on the forward strand.
AGTTCCGCTTTGGATAAAAAGGAATATAGCGAATGCTGAATGTCTTCAGTGATCCACTGCTCTCGAATTAAACATATTTTTTTTTCCAGAAGGTATGTGTCACATTGACTTACGGTGCCAGTCTAAAGCTTGGTAACCTCATACAGGGGTATTTCTATCGTTTTTCTCTGTTCCACATTGTACAATTATAGTGAAGACAGGAAAGCAATGAAATGACACATGGAATCATGTAGCAAGAGTGTGCAAAGTGGTAATCAAGGCAATGGGTGGCTATCTAAGAATCTAATGTGCATTTTGATGTAACACTTCTTGGCTACATTATTCCATATGTGTTATGTCATAGTTTTGTTTTACAATGTGGGAAATGGTCAAAATAAATACCCTTGAATGTGTATGTGTTCGAACTTTTGACTGGTACTATATATACTTATAGATGTTATATTGCATATCATACCAGGTTGGCTTATACAAGCAATATGATGGATCACCAGCTTTCCTTACTGTTTCCATAAAACTAACTAATTGACAGTGTAATGAAATCAATATGTTGCTTTAAGTGACCACTTTAGTTTTTGGGCAGTTGTGCAATTGTTCAACATTGTAATGTAATCTTCAGTAAGAAGGAAAAGAAATTAGGGAGGTACTGCTGGAATAAAACTGTAGAACCTTTTGGAGGTATAAGGTGCTCTATGATAACAGGGCTAAATTGTAATTTAAAAAAAACAAAATGGACTAAGACCCATCTCATTTAAATAGTTTGTCTTATTTAGATTTTGAGATTTTGAATTAAAATGAAGTAAAACTTGAGTTTTAAAGAAAAGGTTACTTTCCAAAGGTCAACATATCAAAAGTGTAGAAAATGTGTCCAATTAAATGTCATCTGAACAGGCAGTTTCAACTATTTATATTGAGAGCGCATTGGTCCATTTGGTTTGTAAATGTACAGTATCTTCTTGTTTATCATTGATTTGAACAACCACAATTGTCACTAATTACAAAAGTGCTATGATGGGTTGCTTTGCATTTTGTGGCTTTATATATGGGATTAGCAATGTTCAGAGTGAAGAAGTTTAAAAATATTTATGAGGCCTGAACTAGTTCAAATTATCTTTTTTTTTTTTAACCTGAAAGTCAACATATCCTCCTAAATCCACTCATAGTTTTAAATTGTAGTTCAGCAGAATTTTCTTTTGCAAAATTAAATCAGATTAATGATAATAAGTCAGATATTTTTGGAGTTTCTGGGACTGAATTGTTTCACTACCTCTAGTATTGTGAGGAGGATGGGGAGTGGGTTATTAGTCCAAACCAATGAATTTGATGTAGGAATATCTTTTTGGTAGGTCTGGTTTTTCATCCTTCAAACTAGTCTATGGTTGGCAAAAACATGAATAGACCCAGCCTGAAATAATGTTATCCTGATATGCCTTATTTTTATGGCCATGTTGTTATAGATCCAATTAAAATTACATGTAGCTGTGGATCTGGCTTTTCTGTTGCCTTATACTGAAAAGTCTCACTGTAATGGTTGAAAAGTTTCTGCACATGTTCGGATCTAGGCATGTGTGCTCTTTACGTGGCTAGGTGCTGCTCGCCTCACCCCATCACTTTCTTTAAGTTTGTCCTGCGAAACCTCTCCTTGGTGTATTTTTCTTTACTTATGATTTGATTGAGATGTATTCTGCCTCTGTTTATTTGAACAAATGTTCGAAAAGAATATGTATGTATATGTTTATAGGTAAATTTAGGATGTAAGATTAAACATTGTCTGTTTTTCACCTAGGACATAGTAGAGGCAGGCTACATATTCTATTAGGTCAAACTGGGGCTCCCTAGTAGCCACTGCTACTCCTTTCACCCTGGACCATGTGCTGATAATTGTATGACCTTGTCTTGTCTAAATCATGGACTTTATGCACGCTACTTAGGCAGCATGTATAATACACATGCAAGACAGACAGGCAGTCGGAATACCATGGCTAAGGAGGCAGACAGACCGGGACATGTAAAACAAACTGGCAGTTATGAAGTGGATGTTTGACTTGTGGTAGTTTTCTTGCATGATCATTGCAAACATTTGCAAAGCAGGGGCAGTCATGCACTCAGTCACCTTCTGTTTTAGCAACCCAGTTTTCTCTTGCTCTCTCTAGTTGTACCTCTAGTTATAGAATGTCTATTACCTAGCTATGTAAAGAATGTGCAGAAGCTTATGGATCTATAGCCCCAGAAATTAATTAATTAAGGTTAATGAGATTTTAAGTGTAAGTTGTGAATATTATAATTTATTTTACAAATATGAGGTCACAATTTTTGTATAGAGGTAGTCAGGGAATAATGGTAAGATTAAGGAAGTGAATGAATCTGCAATTGTCTTGCTTCAGTAGTAATATTTAATAAGCCGAGGAAAGTTAGTTAAATTTAGTAGGATAAACTAAAGTAGCTTTGCATATTGGTGAAATTGTAATCTCTTAACTTAAATTGTGTTATTGACCAGTGCCAAACTTGTTTGACAGATTTTCATATTATAGATTTATAATGTGGTATATGCAATATTTCCTCTGCCATACTTTTGCCATTGCAAATTTATTTTCAGGGTGTAACAGATCTGTTGTAATATGATGCATCAAGCCATAGGTTAGTTTGGACTGAACGATCACCTAGATATAAATGTATGTATCCTATTGCCCTAATGTCTTTAAAACAATGCTTTATCATTAATTAAATTAGCTGAATGTCTTGTTGAAAATGTAACATTTGGATTTGGCTTTTGTTAAAGGAATAGATCAGGAATAGAGGAATAGAACATTTACATTTTACACATTGAGAATTTTACTTGGTTTCTTAATGCACTTATTTGTCAAAAGATCAATTATAAATTATCATTTATGATTGTTTGGGTGTTTTTTTGACATGCTTTGTCTGAATGACATTTTTAGTGCTCTCTAGACCCCAAGGATGGCCTTATCTCTGCCTAAATAATCTGTTGTAAATGTAGCTTATTGGTACATTGTAGACCTACATATGACCCGAAACGGCACTGTTATTTGATTGATTCTGCCCTTAAGTTTTCCAGAGTCATTATATTAATCTTTGATAGGAATTTTGTGTATGTTAGTAAAGTATGGTTGTCAAATATGATGGAATTGTGATATATCAGAAACAATGCCTTGATGCCTTTCTGTTGTCTTCCATGTGGAAGACTAATATAACAATGTATATTTTATATTTATAAAGAAATATAATAAACAACAAGCTATTATTTGGTTGTGTTTATTACTTGCACGACATGCATATCTAACAAAGACAATGCAATAGCTTATCACTTTCATATTTCTGAAAATAATTACCATGATATGAAATATTGAAACATGTCCTGTTCTCAATATATCCAATACTATCTGCCACAAGTTGTGTGTAAATAACAGGGGAGTGTGATTAACTCATTGAGGTAGAAATGTTTTTTGGGTTACATTTAGGGACTGGGGCTGTTGGGAGTTGGGTGATTTGGTTACATTGTAGTCCTTCGTTTTAATAGTTTTTTATATATCATGTTCATTTCAGTATAGATTGTTGACCTGTCCCAAATGCGCCATAACACAAAGCACACAGGATCTGATCTGAGGATCAGATCAGATTCTCGAGGAAGCGCGTCCGCATCTCTCCGCTCCCATCAACCAATAATGGTTACGTGCGCGCTCCCGCTACTAAGCGACAAGATGGCGGTCGCCGCCGGATCAGGTAAACGATTATGATAAAGAAATGACTACCACATTACCAATTCCGTGTAAAATTATAGGCAGCATTTGCTAGCGAAGTGTTTAAACGGTATATGTTACAAAAAAACTTACATAAATGCAAACATATTGCAAATTTCACCAAAATACGAATGCATAGTCGCAGTGCTAGCTAGCTAACGTTCGCTAAGTAACTTAGCTAACGTTTGCTAGCTAGCACCTGCTATCAACCAACTGAGCAGTCTTTTTGTCTTGCAACTTCCATTGCCACAGTTAACTAATGCTAACGATACATGGCGAATTCCGTTTGACACCCTGGCCATTTGACAATGTAACGTCGTCATATTTACCAACACATTTACCTCTAAATGTCGTTGGACAGTTAACATGGCAAAATAGTTCGTCAACCTGTGCCGACTGATTGCCGCGTCATTCATCATCACAATCTTTAGTTTTTAGCCTGACGTTCTCTAAGCTCGCTGACTAGCGATAACTGTTCTGTTTAAAACGAAGTCACTTGCTAACGTTAGCTACTGGCCTCTACGTCCGAAACAATTGAAAATAAAGCTAACTTACCACATAAATGGCTAAGTTAACTAGCTAATCAGGAGTTCAATGATGCTCGAACTTGCTGTGTGTTGTACTTACTGTACGTTGTCAGCACTGGTTACCTAGTTAACAATTGTTTTAAGCGTGGCAATTAATGTTTTAGTCTTATAAATACACGACTGCTGAATGATCTCGTTAGCTGTCTTGTTATGGTCATCAGCTTGATTTAATTAATTCAGTCTACCAGATGAGATGTTCAACATTTCTAGCTAGTTCGGCTTTTTAATTCGATATTTATCTTAGATAGTAAGGTTAAATCATACATTTTAGGCTAGACTCGTTTTGGCCGATGAACTGAAATGGCTAGCTGAACAGTAGCGAGTAGTAGCGCTTCACATATTTTAGTGGATTTCTTTGATTGACGATCCACATCTGATTGTTTTCTTAAATAAATGCTAGAAACGATAGGTGGGTATGGTTTGAAGGAGCTACTGTATATATCCACCTAGTTTATAACCAAGTAAAAACTCTTCAAAATCATTAAGGGCATTTATGAGGTGAATTCTCAAGGCAGGCAAAATCTTAAACGTGTAATATGCTTACAGTAGCAATCAGTTTGCCAAAAACAAGCACCAATACAGTGATAGCTCAAATGGAAGAGAAATACCACACTGCCAGATATCTTGGCATACTCAAATAGTTTTACTGTTTTCAGTTAAGGAGTGGTCAAATGTTTCAACACAACATTCAACCCATTCAGTGCTGGAATACAACCACCAACCTTTAGTGGTTAATTTCTTGACCCAATCGAAATCAATGTAGATCATTCCTACAGGCTGAGTTTTTTGCTTTTCTACCGAGCTCTGATGCATGAGCATTTCAAGTCTTTCCCCCATTCACTCCTGCATGTGTGAATGCAGGATAAGTCAGGGTCGCTACATTTCCAAATCTCATTTGTTGACGCCCTTGAAGTGTGATTGTCAGTGGTTGGTGACACAGAGTTGTTGCTAACAAACCTCTGTTGATGGCTTTGCGACTTTAAGATATAAAACTAAAAGAGGTTACGTATGCTTTGTTTCCCAGATAATTACATTTACAGCCTAGGTAGATTGTGTCTCGGTGCTGAATGTGTATAGATACATTGGCCCTGAGGTACTGCACACCTCTGGACTTGATTTAAATCTCAATAATTGATTTAAGGTTCCAAGTTTTTCTTATCCAGAAAGCTTACAGGTGGTTTCCTAGCTTATAGCCCTTGTTGCACGTCACCGCTATTTCGTTGCCTTAAAATGAGGCGATTCTACCATGGAGAAATTATTTAACTAACAACTATAATTAACTGTAATATTAATAGTCAGATTGTAACGGTCTTCTATTACGTTACCATCTACCGCAATAGGTAATATTTCTGTATTGGGAGACTTTGTAACATGTTAGACCAAACACCAGGTATGAATGACAGGGTTTGGTAGAGTTTAGGGGTGTCTGACCTACTCAGCCTGTTTAACAGTAACTGACGATTCCCTTATTCTGTCACTGAGCCAATTTACCCCACCCTTTACGGGTCCCCAGGTAAAATTTTTTTTGCCACGACCAGCGTTTGAACACCTAGCCGCAGTGGAACCGCTGTACTGTACCCAGTTAAGGGTACTCTTAGGGAGTTTTTCCTAGCCACTGAAGTTCATCACTACTGTTGTTTGCTCCCTGGGGTTTAAGGCCGGGTGTTTTGTGAAAGCACTTTGTGACAACTGCTGATGTAAAAAGGGCTTTATAAAATAAATTTGATTGATTGATTTGATTAAGCCATTATTATTGTTTATTTTAAAAAAATATATATAATACCAAGGTTTTTGGGAGGAAAATAATTTTCTCTTTGACATGCTGGAGGAATTTCTTACAGGAAATTATCTCTACCATCTGGAGAAGTACGGGGCTTACGCCTGCCACATTATCTGATAACAGCTTCGAACATGTGACCCTGCCCTAACTCTAACCTTTTTAATTGTCTGATAAACTTAATGTGGTCCTAAACATGGTAATAATATAATATTATGGCCTGGCAAGCAATTACTGTATTAAGTCAGTTTTCCCCACTTAAGCCTACTGATAGGGCACTATTGATTAATTAGTGAGTCTGTGATGTTGGGTAACTTGTTATTTTAGATTTTTTGTTGTTTCACCAACAGGCGTTAAGGTTCCTCGTAACTTCCGGCTGCTGGAGGAGCTGGAGGAAGGTCAGAAAGGTGTAGGGGATGGGACAGTGAGTTGGGGTTTGGAAGATGATGAGGACATGACCTTAACAAGATGGAGAGGGATGATCATTGGCCCTCCTAGGGTGAGTAGCTTACTCTGATCCACCCAGTCAACCACCAGAAACAACCTCTAGACCCTAGGCCGAGATTGTGACATTCTGACGGGATTGGACAGGTGCAAGCAAGACAACAAAAAATTCCATCTAGCCTATCAAAGGGCAAGCTGGCACTATACACGCCACGCTGATCCTATCCAATCCTCTCACATTCTCGTTCAGAGGTGGGGACTTGTTTGTACCTGGAAAGGTCCACTATTTTAAATGTAAACCTACTATTTTGTAAACTTTCTATCACGAACATTTGCCTGGCTTCCCCTTCTGACTGGTGTCTTGTATGTCATTTTTCAGACAATCTATGAAAATAGGATGTACAGTCTGAAGGTTGAGTGTGGGCCCAGATATCCAGAGGCACCACCATTTGTCAGATTTGTGACTAAGATTAACTTGAACGGTGTGCACAACTCCAATGGCGTGGTAGGTATTCCTGTTAGATCAAAATGCAATCCAACAGAATGCTGTGTTGGTCTCCATCTCTGACATATGATGTTCATCAACTCTTATATATTGAAGTTATATATATTTTTTAATGTTTCGGCTATGTTTCAGGGTTTACTTTTGTTGGTTGATTTCATTGTCTGGCTGAATGTTCCCTAGCTTTAATAGTATTGTATGGAGTCTAATGCTGGTGTAACATAAAGTTGGATGGCTGGTAATGGCTCATATTACATACGCTGGAAATGTGACTTGGAATAAGTCTGGTGCCATTACGGACATGTGCTTTTTGACATACAACATGTAATTTACATGATCATAGAGGATTTAGGTTTTGCAAAATGTAACATTCCTGGGGTTGCATTAAAGTCACCTTTTTTTATCAGAATATCCATATAAAACTTTATATAAAAATGCAGTTTATGTAGCTACACATTTTTGGGATGTTTGTCCACAGCTAATCAGTTATATAGCCAAATAGAATATTCCTACCCAGTGTGAGTATGGTTGAAGTGTGAGGTGACGTGGTGGTTCTCTGTCTTGCAGGTTGACACCCGGGCTGTGTCTGCACTGGCCAAGTGGCAGAACTCCTACAGCATCCGCGTGGTCCTGCAGGAGCTCAGACGGCTCATGATGTGCAAGGAGAACATGAAGCTCCCCCAGCCACCCGAGGGGCAGATCTACACCAACTGAGCCCACGCTACTACTCACCTTACCCTTTTCTTTCTCCTCCCCCTCTTTTGTTTGCGTTCATCCTTTCATCCCATCCACCATCTTCCATCTATTTTCATTCAGTTGCCTGCAAACACTCAAGCGTACACACACACACACACACACACACACACACACACAGAAATAGGGTCATACATGTATGCACACGTAAACAGACATGCAGACATACGTGCACACACACGCACATAGGGACACGCACACACATAGGGATATACACGTGTGCGAACACACACGAACATGCAATCACTTCTGTATGTCATTCTCAGGCCCCTCCCCTCTTCCATCACTGGAGCTCTAGTTGGACTACAGAAGACTGGGCAGGCGGAGTCTTCGGTCCAAACCAGACCTGATCATTCAAATACTGTACATCTTACTAATCTTTTTTTATTATTATTTGTTATAAATGCAGATTGTACAATAACATAAATAATCTTATTGAGTGTACTTTGTGTGCTGCTTTTTTGTAATAAGGACCCCCCCCCGCCTGCATGAACACAGTTCCCTTATTTGGTTACAATTATAATCTGCAAATAATGAATATGTGTGGAAGTTGTTCAACGGCAGTTATCAGTTTCATGCATTTTTCTTTAACAGATTATAAACCAAGTTCAACCAGTCAATTCACCTCCCCAATGTTTTAGCCTAACTGATGGGTGGTTTTTCCTTCCTGAGTTTAGTGCATGTGTACTGCTTTCTCTTTTCTGGCTGTAGTGGACATGCTGTTTATGCCACAATACCTGAAGTAGTAAGCACTTCAAGCTGCCATCTTGGTCAGTGTCCATTAGCGAGGCCTTTATCCTTCACCTAGTCATTTTTTGACTGGGTGTATGTGCTCAGCAATGTCATATCGAAAGGTTTTCACACCAGGAAACCAGCAACTATTTAAGCTTAAAAACCCAGAATAAGTTAGTTACCTCTTAAGTTCCTAGATGGACAGAAGTTGGTCAGTAGGCCTGTCCCTTTTTTAATCAGGCAATTTTCATTCTTCTCATGCCTTCAGTATATCATGCTTATACACTTGTTATGTAAGTTTGTATGGTCAGAACACTCTGCAGACCTTCTGTCTAACATTACTGGTGTCGTTCGGTTTGAGTTTATTCATATACTCTAAGCATAGATTAATGTCTCCACCATGATTGTTACACAATCATCTGTACCACAGCTAATGTATAGTTTTAAAATATTTTCGAAACGTGCAGTGCTCTTGAAGTGGGATCACATGGAATAGAACATTAACAAGGTGCAACAGTTAGCAATCACTGAAATTAACCATTTTCAGTCACACATTTGTTAGTTCAACTTATTGTTCCCCACTTACTGAAAGAGGATAAGGTGGTGGAGGCCTTTGGGATACACGGTCAACGTTTTACTTAGTCATTGTGTCGTTGATGTTTCTAATTGATTCCCTCCCAGGTGCTTCGCATGTATACTCAGGAGCAATACATATTGGTGTATATAGGGGGCTCCAGTGGTCTGAACCACTGCTTCTGGTGCACATTAACTGCTGCAGTCTGAGGTGCAGTCTGGTTACCTGCTCTTCAAGCAGAACCACCCTATTTTCCTGTCCGATAAAGCGTAAAAAGGCCTGAAGGAAATATATCGTTCAAGCCAAAATACATATTCGTTGGGGATTCTTCTTAGATATTATGAAGGTTAAGATTGCTGGTATGAAAAAATATTTCCTGTCATGTAAACAAATCTCCCTGGGTTGTAATTGGCCTTGCACTGGCATTTGCCTTCACATACTTTTGGAATGAGATGGAAAAATGTATTGTCAGATAGGCCTGTGTAGGCGTAGGAAGGGTTTGTTCCGTCTTTAGTGTGCCTCAAACTTTATGGCTTTGACACAGATTTTAAGGGAACGGTTAAACACTTGCTCAAATGTACTTGAACACGGTGGAGCTGATTGCTGGACTGGACTCTGAACTAACCTAAAGTTCACGCCCACTCTAGTACCCTTCCAGTCTACGTGAAGCAGAGGGAAATCTGGTCGCATTTACTTACAGAAGCTTTGTGTGCTTAGTGACATTGGATTCCTCAATAGGGCATCCCCACAGTGGCTGAAGAAAACTGTGAGTAACAGGTTTTATGCTTTTAATGCCTATGAGTTGTGTATAAAATACCATACTTTTTCGCTAGTAGACCTTGCAAATTCCTCTTGGAAGAATAATTTGAAACAATGTGAACTGTAGGCTCAGGCATACCAACCACAAAAATGCCGTCACCACAATCCTTTGAAATGCCCTTACATTTATTCCATATCCTGACCTGTATGACTGAATGAGAATAATGAAGCCTCATTCATTCTGCCTGCAAAAAGCCAGTTAAGTATTACTAATAACAATGTTGTTTTTGGCCTAAGTTGCATACAACAGCCTTTCTTCACATCCCAACATGTGAAGAAACATGGAGGGAATCTATAGTGATGACAGCATCACGCTATGTCCATGCCTACCTTGTGGGTATGCTTGAGTATTGTGAGAGCTTCTAGATCATTTACCTTAGGTTGAAATATAAGTATGTATGGTGAAGACTGTAGTAAAAGATATATTTTGTTACAATTGCTAGCATTCTACAATATGTGATGTACTCAGTAGTCTCACCTGTGTATTAAATAAACATTATTCTTATTTGCATTAGTCCATTGACAGTTCAGCATTTGTCCATGACTTACTGTACATTTTTTATTTATTTAAAGGGTCAATCCTCATATTCAACACTTGGAATTTGCCTCTGACACCGCTTTATTAAAAGCTGTGACATGGGGCTGTAAATAAGTTACATTTTCTACAAACATTGGAGTGAAGCGCGCTTATCTTTTAGGTTCTGATGTGGTATGACATTTGAACTACGCTCATGAGGCATTTACAGTATGTCACCTATCTTCTTCATGAATCAGTAGACAACTGTGTGTCTGCATAGAATAGAGGGCACAAAGATAGTATCGGATTTGAGCCTGTTAACCCAAATCTGCATATCGCAGGATGCTTCACCTCACAAGACACTTAAAGTGTAAAATACTAGGGTAAAAGGCTATGTGATAAAATTAATTAAGACTTTGTGAGCCTGCAAGAAAAATGAAAGATTTTCATTTGGTTAGTCAGTAATGATTGTCATGCTTCAGGATAGGGCTAATAGATCGGTGCTTGTCCGTGCCTTGATCCTTGATTATATACTCACTTGCAAAACAAAACATGCACTATCATGCATATTGTCATAAGTATTCTACTACTCGACTCTTAATCTACTTTATGGTATCATTTTTGCATCAATGTTTTTAAAGAGATAGTTTGCACAACAAACATTTTGGATATATTTAATTTTTTTCCAGTCGTCATTCCTACATATCGATGTCTATATATGTCAAACCGTCTTGTGCCTTATTGCCTATATATACCACAGCTACTTGCCAATCAGCATTCAAAATTCAAACCAACAAGTTTATAAATAATTATATACAATTATCCCCTTGAAAATTTAAAATAATCTCTATTTGTTCTTTTTTTAGGATGCGAAGGTACATTTTCCCTTTAGATCAGAAGTTTCTCCTGACTTGAAACGGCTATTCTACAGCCATGTCTTTGTGGATCCATGTTCTGGCCTGCTGCTTCGGTCTGGGATCCTGGGTGGCTGTCAATGGCCTGTGGGTGGAGCTACCCCTCATTGTCAATATACTCCCAGAGGGCTGGGACCTTCCCTCCTACCTGACCGTTATCATCCAGCTGGCCAACCTGGGTCCTCTGCTCGTTACTATTATGCACAAACTGCGTCCGAGTCGGAAGAGGGAGAGCGCTGTCATTTACGGTGTATTGTCCATTGGTGGTCTGGCCTGTTTGCTGTTGGCGTTCTTCTGGGATGAAACCACAGTGTTGTTGGGAGAATTTCGGAGCACAGCCTTCTTCATACTCACCTTCTTCCTGGCTTTGGTGGACTGCACTTCCTCTGTCACCTTCCTGCCTTTCATGATGCAGCTGCCAGCCAAATACATCACCACATACTTCATTGGAGAAGGCCTTAGTGGCTTTATCCCTGGTGTGGTGGCTCTTGGCCAAGGGGTTGGTATCGCCCAGTGTGTAAATGACACAAATACCAGTGGGAACCTCACTAAAGACTACATATACCAGACTCACTATCTACCGCCCAACTTCACCACTGAGGTGTTTTTCTTTCTCCTGGCCGCAATGATGTGCTTAAGTCTGGCAGCGTTCTCTGCCCTCAACAGGCTGCCCTGCACCACTGAACTGTCCACAGAGAACCTGGTTTCAGACCCTGACACAGCTGTGTCAGTCTGCTCTGGTCTGGATAATCCTGGAGCGCTGACTGAAGGGGAGAATTCAAATCCCAAACCTGCTACTGAGGAATCGGATCAGCCACAGCTGGCTAAATCGCGGCACTCTGTTTTTCAGTTAACTTTGATCTATTTCATGGTGGTCTGGGTGAATGGGGCCACAAATGGTATATTGCCCTCAGTGCAGACATACTCCTGTATGTCCTACGGCAACTTGGCCTATCATCTGTCGGCTGCTCTGTCATCCTGTGCCAACCCAGCGGCCTGCATAGTGGCCATGTTCTTTCCTAAAAGGTAATTTCTCAACCTCAGTAGCTTTTTTATTTGTTCATGTTTTACAAAATAGGATGCAATTCTTAATGAATGTGTAAGTTTGGAATAGCTTCCCGTTTAAAAATGTCTTTACCACATACTCAGTTAAAAATGTAGAAACACTACTTAATGTTGAAGTAATTGTGCCTTCACTCGCTGTGGCTAGCTCTGGGGATACCTTTGTAAGAATGTGTCTCTTTCGGACACAAGTAACCATACACTTCCTTTCCCATGTCTCTGTTTAGGTCCTTAGTCCTCTTGGGTTTGCTTTGTGTCATTGGATCAGTCTTTGGAGGATATAACATGGGAATGGCTGTCATGAGTCCATGTCCATTGCTTATAGGCTCTGTGCTGGGAGAATCCATCATAGTGAGTGACACACCTACGCCTGCTTTGATTGGCTTCAGAGTTCAGAGGCACTTTCTAAGAAACGGGGGGGCTCTCTATCTGTTTATCTTTATTATTGATTCTTGGTATTTCAAAACAGGAATGTAGGCAATGTTTCTATTACTTATAGCTACAATAATAATTAAATTACTGTATTAATAATAATACTGCTATAATTAAATCCTTAAAACAAAATCCTTAAAATGAAACCATTTGTACGTGCTTTTAAAATCAGATTCACTATGCTGAGAACCCCCCAACACCAAAAGAAATGTACAAAAGGAAGTCTAGTAGCAACAGTGCGTTTGGTGGTAAAAATATATTCAGACTAGGAATCTGACTACTAGAGATCCCATCTTCTAAGAACCATATTGGTGTTCTATCTGCACACCTAAATACTCTATTACAATTGCTGTTGTAATAGCGTTCTGACCCAGGGTCAGTGGTGGTACCTGCATGGCATTTTATGAATGTAAGGAGTGTTGATCCCTTGTAACCCTCAGGTGCTCTCATGGGTCTTCTTCACGGGAACCCTGACCTATGTGAAGGTAATGGTGGGTGTCATCCTGAGGGACGAGAGCCACAGCGCCCTGGTGTGGTGTGGAGCAGCAGCACAGATTGGCTCTCTTTTGGGCTCAGTGGTCATGTTCCCACTGGTAAATGTCCACCACCTGTTTCAGTCAGGAGACTTCTGTAACACCAAGTGTCCTACATGATCATGTGACACTTACATGCCTATGAGTAAGTATATATTTTTCCAAGCCAGAAAGGCCCATCTTTAATTTGTGTGATTTGAGGAGGTACACCCCCTGGAAAGGACACGAGTGGGGGGGAAGCGATGTGCCTTCAGGGAATGGACATTGACTGGACAAGATTTGAGATTGGACTCTGAACATGCCTTGAAGGGTACTGTGTCAAAATGTTGCTCAATGGGTCATTTAAAAAAATGTTTTCATAAGGTTGATTTTCCAACCCACTCTAAAGGTTAACACTGATTGTTGTAAATGTCTGTCCTTGTATAGTGGATTGAGCACTTTTGGATTATAGTGGAATGTATAGTGGACTAAGCACGTTGTTTTTGACAATAGCCTGAATGTTTGAATCTTAATTGTTTTGTATTATTCTGTTGTCATACATGTGTGAATATTCTGAATACATGAAATAAGCAGAATTTAGATTCACTTTATAGAAACACCTTAAGTAAATAACACCTTATCTTTAATTATTTAACAGATGCAAGGCTCACTTTTTCTGCTACTGTTCTCAATGGATTCTTTGCTGTGTGTGAATGTTTTACATTGTAACACTAGATGGCATCAATACACCATGTCAGAAGAAGAATGCATAGCATGTTTCACATTTCTCTGGCACTCCAGAAGATTCATAAAGAATAAACACAAAGGATGTTAAATGACACTTTAACTATTTATTAATAACACTGCTAGGCTAAAGACTTCATACCCCCCACTCTCACTCTGTGTGTCAGTAGAAATCCATGTTTAACAGCTTTCATGGAATCTTCACCATGAGATGCGTACTGTTGATTGTTTTTGTAAATACAAAGCAGTTCACAGGACGTGAGCTGGAAATATGTTCAAATTAATGTGTGCCACTGTCATTGGTCTATTCTTATACAACGCTTCCTCGAGACGTTCTATGGCTTTCATGGATGTCTAGGAATCATCTTATTTTGGGTTGCGGGCTACATAAAGCCATCCCCCCACAGTCCCTGGTCTGAGGGGAAGCACAGGGAGGGGTTCACTAATTAAGGTCAGTCAGGGTAGAGGAGGTAGTCAGTCGGCTGTTGGCCCCATCGCTGGTCACTTGGGAGCTCAGTTGACCCTGAGGCACTGAGTAAAAACAAAAGAAGATTGAGGGCAACAATTACCCCAAACCTGCCTCCGGTTAGATGGGGATCAGGCGAATAGCATATGCAACTTTCTCACTTGGCTTTGAGGAAATCACCCTTGAAATCACTCTGACAGATTATTCACACCACTGACCTTAAACCCAATGCTAATTTTTTTGTGAAGATTTATCAGATTTCTTTCTACGTATTATTATTTCTTTAAATCAGAAAGTTGGCTCCCGTTTTAATTTAGGCCCTTTCACAGCTCCTCACGCACTATTGACAAACCAGCTGCATCTTGCATGCAAATGTCGTTCCCCCTCGTTTCACAACGACCTTGAAAATCTGTGTGCAACTAAGAGGTTTTTCTGCTGGCTTCATTAGCTAAATTCCTTGATTGGCCTGGGCTTTTGTGTCACGGTGAGGCATTGACAAGACGACACAAAGCAGCAGCAAAATAAAAGTGTATCATTTTCCATCCGAGTGTCAGATGGCCCATCGCTTCTCCAGCTGGTCAGGAGGGGCTGTGGCCACCTGGATCCCCAGTCTCAGTCCTGTGAGATCCTGCAGTCTCCTCTGCCATATGAGGATTCCACTTACTGCGCCACTGAGAGGCCCATCTGGTCAGGAGGACACCTCCCAGAGTGGACCCCCACCCTAACACCCCAGCCCGAATGAACCCCCACCTAGCTGCTTCCCATCCCAGCTCCCAGAAAAACTAGCAAATTAAATTGGGGATTTAGCCACTTTAGTGGAATCAATGATGATTTCAGGGTATTATAATTGAAATTACTTCAACTAACACTCTAGATAGGTACGTTATCTGAGTAGTTGCCGAATCCACTGATACGTCACCTGTGCCTGACAGTGTTTCTTTGATTGCAGGATCACCTTGGTAAAGTGAGAAAAACAACAATTAAGGATGAATGATTAGCATTATTGTAACAAATGGCTACACCACCAGCTATCAAATAGCATAATCACACCTGAATAAATATTAAGCTGTTTTGTCAAAAACATCAACACAATCCAAAACATGGGGGAGATTTTCTGGGGAAAATGTTGCTTGAACAAACCCAGAGGGAGACAAATGCTGGCAGCTGATATTCAGGTGAACAGCTTGCGGAAACCCATTGCTGATGCACGCGTACAATCTAGTGACAGACACACAAGGCAACATTCATCCACCACAATTCCAGTATGTACGCCCTATCTCCTATCAATTTCCATTTAAAAAATGCTACCCCATAAAATTTGATCGAACGTCACAGAGACTGTCATTTCCCCATAGTGTCTCCCTGTAGACAGCCGTGTTCAGGCCTGCTCCTCCTATTCCATCAGCAGATATTGATGTTGGTTTAATGAAGTGCCTGCCGCAGAAACCCTTGGAAGGGACAAGTCTGTCAGCGTATGTAAATGCTTCCTGCTTGTCAATGTAGCAGGGGGTTCTGCAGGGGTCAGCATGCCCCCACCCTCCCAGGAACCCTTTGTTCTGGGGGCTGACTGTGCCACATGAGGGGTCCAATTATAAAGATGCGCCGCGGGTAGGAGGGGAAAAAGTTGTTTTGCTCTTGTGGTGAGCTAATTATTATAGCCAGCTGATAGAAGACTTCTCATGAGTGAGTAACTGAACAGCTACATTTTTCTTCATGTTTGTCTGTCCTGAATGTTGCTAAAGGTCAATGATTTGTACTTCAGTTAAATTCTAGCAGCAATGTGATAATCATTGTGTGCTATCTTTGGAACTGTCAACAGGTACAAAGGTAAATAACAGGTAGATGAAATGGAATTGCCAGGCAGTAATTTACATCACACTTGGAAGTGACTGGCGCAAGGTGCCTGATTCAACACTGGAAACGTGAAATGGCACCTACATGTTGATTCCTCTCTTTGGTTCAGGTTGGTGCTCCCCAAAATTGGTGTGGTCACAAAGAGATTTTGTGCTGGTTTTGGTGTGGTCACAAAGTGATTTTGTCCTGGTTTTGGTGTAGACACCAAGTGATTTTGTACTGAATTTGGTCTGGACACCAAGTGATTTTCTCCTGATTTTGGTGTGGTCACAAAGTGATTCTGTTCTGTTCTGGCCTGAAGTCCATCTGGCTGGCTGACCAGAGACTTTCACTCATTATTGCTGATATCCTTTTCCCTGCAGTGTGTATCATCTCTCTGTCACTATAACTGTCACTATAATCTTGACAGGGCCTTCTGGACCCTATTTAAAAGTGGCACACAATCTAGGCAATAGGGTGCAATTTGGGATGTAGTCTTTGTTCCTAATGCTTTGACTTATGTGATGAGCCGTTGGCAGTCAGTGCTACATCAATGGGAACATAATGGGTTTTCAGGTTAACATTGATGCAGTGGCACAGTTGACATGCCAGCCTGCGCTCAATATAGCTGCAGACTCTGGAGACCGTTGGCAGTACCAAGCAAGCAGCATACCGCACTGAATGCAGTGACGTGGTCAGAGCTCACTTAAGGTAAGACAGGACCGGCTGACAGGTTCTGTGGCCATTTTAACTTTCTACGGACCACAGATCTGCTAACCATTCCCCATGCAGTGCTACGATGACCGTGGGTCAATATGAAGCAGCATCAACATTCATGACTGTTCCCACTGCAAAACTAGCTTTTATGTTTATGCTACTCAGCAATAGGATTAGATTGTTGATGCCTACACCCAGGGGTGCTGCAACGGATTGTGCGGGCAGCAGACAATGCGTACGATGGTGACCCTCCCTAACACAGACAGGCCCCGCCCCCTCCACCCCGTTGACCAGTGCTGTACAGCTGCTGAGGGCTGCCGAGCCTGGCTGACACCGAGCTAGCCCCTTTGTGTGTGGGGCCAGTCAAGTGGAAAATGGTTGCTCCAGAGAGAGCCCACTTCAGAGAGCCGTCACGCTTTGAAGGGGCTTGATGGCCTTTGACAGCCACAGTGTTAACATGGAGCGCACATGAACACAGCACGGCTATTATCGTGTTTATCAGTGCAGGGGGAGTAGAAAAGGGATCAAGGAGAGAGCCCCTTGGTTGATATTTACAGCCAACAGTGGCAGGGGGCTTGTCTGAGGACTGACCCTTATGCCAGAGTGGCATCACAGAACGGTGACACATTATTTCTGACAGCCAGGTGTAGCCGTATGTCCTATTTGCATAATGTCTGCTGCTTCGTTGGTACTGTAAACAATCAACTTCACAGCTAAAGGTCAGGTGCTGAATAATATGTCCTCAACGTGCTGTCATATTATTATGAGCTATATAGGTTATAGTGAAAAGCCTCGGCTGGAGTGCTTTACTTGGGTAATTATTGACTCAATTTCCAAGTGGCAAGCTTTGCCTTTGGCTTCTCTCACACAGTTTAATGAATGACAAACCTATGCATTTTAACACTAACTAATCCCCACTGCCCCACTTTCACAGAAAACAAGACGTGTGTTGCTGAGGGGCAACACGTGTCACAGTGTGGAGCAGCTGAATGCGCTACAGTGACCACAACAAATGGTCTCGCTATACTGTATGGAATTATTCATGTTCTGGGCCATTTTCTGCCACAGATGCCACTGTGTTTGCATCTCATAGGGTTTTGACTGGGGGCAAATATGTGTACACTAGATAGAACCAAGGAGGCGTCTTTGTGTCAAGGCACATCTGATCTTAGTCTACATATGGGAGGTCCACCTACTCGCAGGTAGGTGTAAGCCCTGAGGACGCGCCTTGGGTTGATCCATCTGCTGCGTGTGTGCGTGTGTCTGTGTGGCACACTGTAATTTGGAGTGACAAGACATCGTGCGAGCGTGCGTGCGAGCAAAAGAGTGAGAGAGCGAGTGAGTGTGAGAGAGAGGTAGACAAAGTGTGAGACATGGGAGGGCGGGTGGAGGTGTGTGGGAGAGGGGATAAGGGTTGGATAGGCTTTGATTGTGCTTCCTAAGGGTGATAATCTCCCACACTCTGCTCGTCATG
Source organism: Esox niger (assembly GCA_016801105.1). Lineage (NCBI taxonomy): Eukaryota > Metazoa > Chordata > Actinopteri > Esociformes > Esocidae > Esox > Esox niger. Next base: position 18,806 of record JACXGJ010009441.1, read on the forward strand.
AAAACTGTGGTAAATAAATATGCAAAAATGTTGCTAAGTGCAGCTAGAGTTTATTGGGAGCCTGGGGAAATCCAGAAATCCAACATAATAATCCCAATTTGTTCAAATAGGGTTAAATTCTGCCTGATGTCTTTTTTAATAACGGAAACATTTAGTCTTTATGAATGCACAAACCAGCAGCTCTCTTACATAGCTTATTCATTGTCTGCTGAGGCAGCATTTTCATCTTTGTCCTTGAGCACCTACAGGTGTTATCTTCTCTGGTAGCCTTCTGGTTGGGATTACTATGATTTCAATTTGTTTGTAATTTTTCCATTATTTCCAATGTATCCAGACACTGGTTGGAGGAAGTATTTTATTCCGTTTCCAAGAATCTTTCAATTGGGATGCATCCAGGAGAAAAAACTGGGCATTTTAGGAAAGCCAGATTTAGTCACCAGATTTTAGAGACCTATCTGGATGTGCAAATGTGAATGGTAAGATATTCTACCAATGAACCCAAAGAATGTGACTGTGATTTTGTATTGAAACTACTACTATTTTGGGCAATTTATATATATATATATATATATATATAGATATATATATATATCTATATATATATATATATATATATATATATATATATGCGTACGATATATTAATATATATATATGGCTGTTTTAAACAGGTGAGTGGAGAAGACCAGAGCTGAGGATTTATAGTTGTGCTCATACGTTTGCATACCCCACAAAAATATAGAAAATATGACTGATCTTGCAAAAAAACTGTATTTTATTTAAGGATAGTGATCATATCAAGCCATTTATTATCACATAGTTGTTTGGCTCCTTTTTACATCATAATGATAACAGAAATCACCCAAAGGGCCCTGATCAAAAGTGTACATACCCTTGAATATTTGGCCTTGTTACAGACACACAAGGTGACACACACAGGTGAAAATGGCAATTAAAGGTTAATTTCCCACACCTGTTGCTTTTAAAATTTAAATGAATGTCTGTGTATACATAGTCAAAGAGTTTATTATCTCTCACAGAAAAGAAATGTCAACAGGCTTGTGTAACAAGATAATGGAACTTTATAAAGATTGAAAAGTCTTGCAAAGGCCTGTCAGTATTGTTAAATCACTTATTAAGAAGTGGAAATTTCCAAGCCAATTAGGATACCAAACCAAGATCAGGTAGACCAAGAAAGATTTCAGCCAAACTGCCAGAAGAATTCTTCAGAATATAAAAAAAACCCACAGGTAACCTCAGGAGAAATACAGGCTGGAAAAAGGAGCAAAATACGACGATGCTTGAACAAAATGAGCTGCATGGTTGAGTTGCCAGGAAGATGTCTTTACTTCGACAATGTCAGAAAAAAGCCTGGTTACGGTATGCCTGACAACACCTTGACATCTTCTGGCATACTGTCATTTGGAGTGACGAGACCAAAATAGAGCTTTATGGTCACAACCATAGATAGCGTTGTGGTAACAACAAGGCCTATAGTGAAAAGAATACCATCCCTACTGAGAATGGAGTGGGAATGGTGGTGGCTCACTGATGTTTTGGTTGTGATTGAGCTCTAAAGGCACAGGGAATCTTGTGAACATGAATGGCAAGATGAATGCAGCATGTTATCAGAAAACACTGGCAGACAATTTACATTCTTCAGCATGGAAGCTGCGCATGGGACACTCTTGGACTTTCCAGCACAACATTGACCCTAAGCACATGGCCAAGTTGACCCTCCAGTGGTTACAGCAGAAAGAGGTGAAAGTTCTGGATTGGCCACAGTCAAAGTCTCCTGACCTTAATATCATCGAGCGACTCTGGGAATACCTCAAACATAGCAAACATTTTGCCATGATGAATGCGCAGCTATACAATCTGCAAGAATTCAGGGCCTCATAGACAACTATTACAAAAGACTGCATACTGAAATTCTACAAAAGTATGGAAATATGTATGCAAACGTTTGAGCACAACTGTATCCACTAGTGGTGCTTTTCATTCATGACCAGAACAATGAACAACTGGATATGACCTTGAATGGTTCTCATATTTCTTGAATGGTAATCAACTTTGAAACCTGCTATCCAACAGAGGACCTTAAGTGGTCAGTAAACGGTTATTGGCCTTTTGAAAGATTTTTTTCTTTTTCATGATTTCATTGATTGTTCTCGACAATGGCGTCATAATTTCTCTGAGTATAATGTTAAGAAACACAGTATGAGTTATGTTAAGGATTCTATCTTGAAATGTACACTTTTCCTTCCCTCAATGTACTATGTTTTTTTCATTATGTGAATAAATATGGTGTGCGGGAGAGAATGTCATGCTAAGTTGACCTCTGCATACTACTATGGCTCGCTGCCAGCTATGAAAGGACATGTACAGAAGCACACTCTCTTTGATGACGACAATTGGCAAAGTCCCCAACCCTTAAAGTGACCCACACTGATGTTGCTGGATGAATCCAGTGGGGAGAGAGTGCACTCTATAAATCTACAGGGCAGGGCCTAGATTCATAGATGTACTGTTTTACAGAGCAGGCACAATGTCCTTGAGAAGAGTGTTCGCTGGTCGGCACAATTGGGTCATTCTTCACGTGCTGTGTTTTGGACCTTATATCTTTTGGAAAAAAGCATAGCTACATGCAGTGTATATACTAAAAGTATAGAAACGTCTGAAGGTTGTTTACACTCATAATTTTTTTGTGTTATAGGCTACATTTATAATTGATCTTGTTTGTAATTTGATCACAATACCCCATAATGCTTAGCGTCCATAATCTTTGCCCCAGTCTTGCCAGCTCAATCATGTTTTCTTTGAAGATCTCTGTATTTTGCATAGTTCATTGTCCCCTTAACCTAAACCAGCTCTAACCCTATCATCAGCTCCATAGCTTGATGATTCCATCACCCTTGTTCTCCATAGGGATGGTATTAGCCAGGTGATAAGTGTTACCTTGTTTTTGCCAGACACTATATAGGAGCCTTAACTCCCACTTACGATTTTCCCACTTACAAAGTCTCTTGTACCCCTCTGCAAACTGATGCTTACAAGTTGCCCTTTTGCATTTGCCGGTTTGTCAATCTGCGAAATTACAAATATTCAAGACATCTTTCCACGTTCACAGTGTGTGCTGAGGTGCTAGGTAACTGACATACTTAGGGAACACTTCACTGGGTTTTATTTTGTCCCTCTAGGAAGTGACATTAAAGTACTCTTATGTCTTTAACTTGCCGATTTTCTTCAAATTTTATGATGAGATTTCTTCAATCAATTTCACAATACATACATTACCTTAACTTCTTGTGATGTAATTGTGGATTTGGGTTGATTTTGTAAAAATAATTGTAAAATGTTTTCCATTCTTTTAGTTGTTTTCACTAGTCCACTGTAGACATATTAATGAAAAATGTCGGAATCTACATATCTAGCAGTGTTTGCCCTGTCTGAATCTACATATCCTGTCTGAATCTGCATTACTAGCCTTTTTGTCCAATCCCTTCACCCTTGGACCTTAATTTGCGCCTCCACCATTTGTACAAGTGTCCAGTGCTAGGGAGTGAAAATTATTATGGGTTTATGGGCTAATTAGACCCTCCAGTGGGCCCTGCCTGAGACTGTGCATAGTTGCAACCATCACAAGTCAAGTGGAATCCAGTAAGAACCCAGTAAGGCTCCATATTCTTTTTAAGCTTGTGCCACTTCACATTAAAAAAATGGATAGACGCGGCTTATTTGTCTACACATTATGACACGTACTTGTTTATGTCCAATTTTATAGTCCACACACTAAAAAGACAGACATCCTAAATGTAATGTTAATTGCTGCTGTTGTTTAATTCTTATAAAATAATTAGAAGTATTTGTATTTTGGGGTTTTATGCTTGTTTCTTTTATCTGAAGTGAACATTGAATTGCATTGTTCAAAGGTCAAGTCAAGAGTGTGTGCCGAAGTTCCCTGATCTTTTTACCATTTCTATTTTACCAGCAAACATGACCATGCTTTTGATGTTACTTCTGTGGTTAAGTGGTTTAACAGGCCAGCTCAATAGGTTCAAAGGCATCATTATTTTATTAGGAAATCTTCTCCAACAATTCAACACCCTGAAACTTGTGAAACAGGAGATAAGTCCTGTGATTGAGAATTCAAGCAGGTGCCCTATTGGTCCTGCTGGGTGCTCTACAGGCGACATAAAAAACTAAGAACGCAGTTGTAAAGATGGGATAGAATGGGATGACATAAGAAAAGCCAACTGATTAATTATTTGTAAGAAAACTTTGCATGCGTCATTGGACAGAATAATGGGGAACATGCTGGGGACAATAGTTTTGCTGAAAGAGCATGGACTTGAACCCATGCTCCAGCAGGACATGTGCCCTGGAGGGGGTAGTCAGACATCTGGAACACCGCTGTGCTTGCACTTTTGATAGAAGTTGATGAATACTACCAGGGGACACGGCAAACATGATCACATCCTCTTAAATTGAAATGCATACAAATCCCTTCAAAGCAAATATCTTAGTATTTTTTAAGGACACTTCATTTCAAATGTTAACTTTATATTAAGCATATGTAACTTCGAACCAAATAATTGAGTGGGAATGTTTCAATTACATTAACAGATTTTTACTTGAGGTGGCTGCAGTTTGAAAAAGCTGGTTAAATAAAACTTGGATTTAGAATATTGGATTACAGTTTATCTTGGCCTGTGGGCTTCTTAGAGGTTAACAAACCATCTAGCATCAAACTGAAAAAAGTGAAATTCTCAGAGATGGGGAAGGGGAGATAATAAAACGCATGGTGGGTGATCTTGACAAGTCATTTGAATGTGAAGCTTCCATGCATTTTGCTAAATGATGGCGAGGACAGCCAAAAACCCCATCGAGGAATTAGCAGAAAAGCCCCTACCGACACCGCTCTGCTCTTTATGAATAATTCAGCTGTCAGAAAGAGGTGAAGTCATGGAGGGCTGGGAGACCTTTTCACTGGAATCTGACTCAGCAGAGTTTGGCCTTAAGGGGACACTCTCAACCTGAGAGATGGGTTCTACTTAGTTTCTACCATCTTCTAATGCATACTGTGCTGATGTGACAAATTGTGTTTTGTGTGAATGACTGGGTTGAAATGCAAGACTCTGGTGCAAAGACAGTGTTAGCCTGCTGAATGAAAGAGAAGCCTAAAGACCAGACAGATTTCCTGTGAAAGTCTATAAAACAAAATCAAACACCGTTTGAAAAGTCTTGATTATTGGTTTTGAATTTCAGATGTTCGCAATTACGCAACAAGAAACTTGCTCCCTGGTACACAGAAAACACTAGAGCACTAAAGCAAGCCTCCAGAAAATTGGAGCGAAAGTGGCGCTCCACCAAGTTGGAAGTTTTCAGACTAGCCTGGATAGACAGCACACTTAAATACCGAAAAGCACTTACATCTGCTCGATCAGCGTACTTTTCCAACCTGATTGAGGTGA
>JACXGJ010009442.1:0-24275 GCA_016801105.1 Esox niger
CCCAAACCAATTTTGAGTTCCAATAATTGGTTCTAAAGATTTTGAAATCAGTAAAATGACAACAGTGCCCAAATTTATGCACATGCCTAATTTTGTTCGAACAATTATTGCACACTTCCTGTAAATGGTATAAACTTCGTTTCACTTCTCAAATATCACTGTGTTTGTCTCCTATATGATATATTTAACTGATTTTTTACATCCTAAGGACCAACGATTTATGAAGGAAAATCATGGAAATTAACAAGGTTGCCCAAACTTTTGCAGACCACTGTATATCCTTCCCCAGATTTATCCAAATGTACGTCTGAATCCTTGAGCACATGGGATATTTCAGTTTTGAATTTTCAATAAATTGGCACGTATTTCAAAATTCACCTTGTCATTATCGTTATTATGTAAAGATTGATGTCAAAATAATGTATGTAATCAATTAAAACTGTATTCAGCTACCCAACAAAAATCTGAAGAAAATCTGAATACATTCAGAAGATACTGAATATTTTTACCTATTACACTATATGGCCTATTCACACTATTCATTTCATAATGTGGCAACTATTTTCATGATTCCATGATGTGTCCATGATTCTGAAAAATTATTTTACATTTTGATTCGTAAGACAACAGGACAGTTTTCCACTTGGCCTCAATTCATCTTCAATTAGCTCGGGCTCAGAGTAGGCGGCAGCATTTCTGAACCTTGTTTATTTATGGTGTCGTCTTTGCATGGTAGAGTTTTCACTTGCGTTGTGGATGCAGCGACATATTGTGTGCACAGACAATGGTTTTCGGACTTGTTCCAGTCCTTTTTACACCCAATAATGTTACTGACCTGTCTCCAATTTACCCAATTAGTTGTGAGATGTTCCACCAGTTTCTTTTTAGAATTCCACAACTTTTCCAGTCTTTTGTGGCCCCTGTCCCAGCTTTTTTAAAATGTGTTGTTGGCATCATATTCAAAGTGTATTCAAAGATACATTTCTTAGTTTCCACATTTTATATGTTATCTATGTACTATTTTCCATTGAATATAGGGTTTAAATGATCTGCACATCATTGCATTCTGTTTTTATTTTTTAAAAAATATATATATATCCCAACTTTTTTGGAAACAGGGTTGTAAAACAAGAAAACAGGACATGCCCCCTGACTTGTTGGTCAAGTTGGTGAGTGTGTAGAAAACCATCTGCCCAGTGGTCACTGGGAATAATAGATGGTGACATTTTGTAATCGGGAAAATGGCCAAGGGCATTGACTCCACCGCATTGCGCTGTGGCGTCGGTTGGAAAATCAGACGCCTCTGTCCATGATTTTGGATTAGACCTTTGATGTCACTGGAATAAGCCGCAGCTCAGTGAGAAAACATCAAAGGCACCACAAACATGCCAAAAAATGCTCTGTTTAAAAAATTATTACACAAAAATACGAAGACCTTCAGATAGCTTCCTTATGTCAACTCTTTAGCGTTATTACTACCACATGTAACCTTCTGTGAGGATGAAGAATCGGAGCACAATGGGAGAGAGAGAATGGCTATGGTGTGGCATGAGTAGTGGTCAGCCACAGTACACCCAGCCTGCCTATTGACAGTCCACCCAAATATTCTTCATGGATATTTTACTAGTCTCCTTCAATTATCATTTAAAGTCACAGACACCAGCGGATGGACAAAGGTAACTATATTTGCCTGGCTGAGCTATAAAGCTACAGATATGCAGCTCTCCAAGTCCCAAAAGATATGCTGTTGTCACCAAAAATCTTACGACGCACTGCTGCTACTGGGCTTGTTAGGACTTGATTGTTTCCATTGCCATTCTTCCATGACTAAGCATCATGAATTACTTATTTCACATTAGAGCAAAGGTCATCTTTCATTGCTATCTACACCTAAGTCTATTTAGGGTTAGGCATCCTCAGGAGGAGAATCTTCAGTAAGTAATGTTGCCCCAACCTAGGAAGTGAGCTACTGGTGACTATTTTATTGATAAAAAAGTTGAGGTATATTCTTATTTGATATTCTTGTCAGACCCATAAGGTCTATAACCTAATCTCTTTATTGATTTTAGAAGGATAGTTAGCACATGGCAGATAGATTCAACAATTAAATAAGGTTACCATTAGAAGATTAATTTCCCCCTAAAATGACAAGAAAATTGTTATCAAAATGGACAGTGTTTGTTTAGCTTTGAGGGCAAGACGTATTACCAACCCGTAAGATGAGTTTTTGACACTACAAGGCTGTAAGAGCAGACGTGAATTGTATTCACAGTCTATTCTGTGTTTTTATTTTTTCACAGTCAGTAGTGTTCAACTGGTGTTCTATTTGCTTTCTAATCTAGGTCTCTGTCTAAACCATCTTGTAGCTGGCCCTATAACAATGATGTAATTGTCAGTCTAATGCCTGCCTAAACATCAGAGTGTTACCATGGTTACTTGAGGGATTATCGCTTTCAAAGACTTCCTCTACAAAGCATGTTTAACAAAATATGTAACTAGCCTATTGTTTAAATATTCAAAATATTTCAGAGTCAGAACTGTTTATTTCTACAGACCGGCATATATTATTGAATATGTATTAATTTACTAACTGTCCAGTGAATGTTTTATGTCAGATTACATCCTAAAGTCAAAATTGGTGACGACAGGTGAAGCGCGTTTTAATAAAATGTATTTGACATTCTGACTGGTGATGGAAGTGATCGCACAAAGCAAAATATGCCTCCAGACCAGAATGACGTCTTTCACTCTCTTCTAAACCGGGGTATTTTATTTGACGTGCGCACTGGTTAGCCAATCATATACCATATACACATTTGCTGAGAACCCTAATCGCGGATTAATTTTGCAGACAAGAATTGAGACCAAGTAAGAGGCGGAGGCGCTACAATTCACTTCATTTGGGACAGGCAGTAAAGTAGCCTGGTATCACTGGTACATCATCATCGGGTAATAGCCTGGGTGTCGACTTCTGCCCTTGGCATTGCAGAGGCAGCCTGGTAAGAGGAAGCTGATTCTCAGGTGCAGGTGGGGAATTGACTATCTTCTATTTGACGTCGCTGGTAGAATAGGAGGTTCAGCCAGCCAGGGCGAAAGACTCCTGATTGGTTGATGTGGTGAGGTCAGGTAGAAGTCTGGAAGCCGTTTGTTTAAAAACCCCTCCTGGTATGCCGTTCCTATAGACGCAAATCCACTTTCGTGTCTCTATGTTCAAGACGGCCAACTACCCTATGGCGGCGGATCCCGCGCCTACCATCATGCATGGGAGTTGGTTTAACAACACGGGATACAGGGAGAACATACCCGTAGTGGTGGAGAAACCGAAGAAGGCGTTTTACCTGGTCAGAATGATGTCTCTCAACAACAACAAGAAAGAACAACAAACCAACCGTCAACATCAGCAAACCAATCATCAGAATAATATGCCCTTCATGATCCACTGTCACATCGGGAAAGAGATCAAGCACATTTGCAGCAACTGCAGCCGGGGGAACGATACCCAGGACGGTGAGTAGCGGCATATGGAAACGAATGCACTGTGCCACAATTATCTTTTGGCCATTATAACAATAATATAATTGACCACTTTCAGTCGTGGTCCGGGAGTTCGCTATTCTTATTTGTCCATTACGCGAATTAGACCTGAACTGTCTATGAGAAAATTTGTTTGATGAATTAATCATTTTAAATTATAACAATCAGAAGCGTTTAACAATAACCGAAATATTTCACCAGATTATTGACTCTATGTTTTATATATAGTCAGCCTAGCCTACAACATTTTACTGATGTGATATTGTCCTTCAGAGTAAGGCTCGTCAGCAGTGAATAAATATTTCAACGGAGAATTAACCAAAATCTGCAAGTATTGGGCGATAGGCTACTTAAATCTGCTAAAAAATTCCATTTTAGTTGTCGGGTGGTGAGAGACAAATTCAACCAAAATGTTTTAATACAGCTTGTGAACCGCACAAGGAAATTAATCAGCCAATTTAGCTGCCACGCTTCTAGCGTTTCCTAGAATCTTTGCCATACAATTTTGATGTACAGTATTAACAAATAAATCTACATACAGTATTCGTGGATCAGAACTTGAATACAACATTTTTGTTTCCTGTGGATATTTTTAACACTAACTGCAATTGTACATGGATCACTTCGCAGATACTTAAGAATCGAGAATGAAAAACATTAACAAATCGAGGTTAGTTGAATAATCTCTGGCATCGTTTTCAATTTGTCAGTGGAACTATAATTGGAAATACAATATCACTTAAAAGCAGTACAATGTGAAGCTAGTGGAATTGTAGCAGTACAATCTGCTACACTAGCACTTTGTATTCCCCAAATGCAGTATGATTTTACAAAAGCTACTTACCGTATACTGTTTTTGGTGATCCATTTCACTTTTTTTTTTAAACAACTCTTTGTTTGGCTTTGCAGTAATGGACCACTTTAGCAATATCATAGCAACGTGATTGGTCAGTTTTTGCTTGAATTGAGTTTTATGTTATTTTAGTCACTGATTGCTCTGTAATATTTTTGTTTGACTTGCATAGTGACCAGAGACATGTCAATGTTTACCAAGTTGAACATGGTATGTTTTCAACTTTTATTTATGGTGCAGTGTAAGCAAATGTACAACTACACACGCTAACCATCTACATACTGATAATGGGCTTTGGATTTTTGTATTAATCTGATTCAAATATCTGTGCCTTTTTGTAAAAATTTTCATTGTCACAATGGTTTTAGGTGGAAATCAGTCAAGTCAGGTGTTTAATGTGAAATCTGGTTCTGGGTAACTGACCAGAGGAGTACAAAGTGTTCACCAACCTGGACATCCACATTTTGTTGTGTTACAACATAAAATCAAAATTGTTTTTTTTTTCCACTGACCAACATAAGTCCATAATGTCCAAATGAAAATATCTACTGTCAATCAACATATTTTACCAATACAAAACAGAAAATAATTGACTGCATATGTAATCTGTTCCTTTAGCTAGTATTTGGTAAGGACAACCTTTGCAGCAGATACAGCATTGAGTCTACACCAGCTTTGCATGTCTTAACACACCAATTTTGGCTTTCTGGCAAATGATCCAAGATTTTATGAGGTCTTTTCTTTTTGCCACTCATAAAGGCCAACCTGGTGATTGTTGCAGTATGCTCAGTGTCTCCCAGCTCCACCATGAGGGAATGTAACTCTTTTAAAGTAACCATAGGCCTCTTGTGGACCTCTCTGACTATGTCCCCTTTCACCTGAAGGACCCGCTGTTCCTGACTGATTTACAGTCTCTCCACTTCTTAATAATGAATTTACTGTGCTCCATTTCAACATCTTGGAAATGTTCTTATATCCTACTCATTAATAGTGCTTTTGAAGAAATATATTACTCATTGGCTTTTAATAGTTTTAGTTAGGAATTCTACAAACCAACTGTGGGACCTTCCAGACACTGGTGTAATTAAGCAGAAACCCTGAAACACCTTGCACACAGGTGGACTCCATTCAACTAATTACATGTTTCTAAAAACAACTGGTTGCACCACAGCTCATTCAGGTGTTTCATAGATAGGGGATCAGTACAATTGCAATCAGTTATTAATTCATCAGATTTTACTAATTTATTTCACCTTTGACATTGTTTTTTTGTGTTGATCATTTGCAACAACTTATTACTAAATCCATTTTGATTTCATGTTTTAACAAACCAATTTGAAAACACTAAGAAAGTCTACACTTCCCGGAGCCACTGAACGTGTGTATCCATGAATAGCCTTCATGCCGGTAAAGAAATGTAGTCATGTACAGCCTACAGTCACCCCTTCTGCGTTGCACCGGCTTTATAGCTTTTGTCTAGGGTATGTTGGGTTTGGAAGTAGGTACGTAACTTTGCAACCAAGTCAATTTTTATTTATTTTGCTGCTGATCACGCATGATGTATTCTAAAGGATTTTTCAGATGTTTATCTTCTTTCTGCTATGGGACTAGGTGTATCTTTCAATGAACTCGAGCTGGCAAAATGAAGCATGTCACTTTTAATATATGTGTCAACAAAACTTTAAGTGTGTGGCTGTCTGTCTTTGTTGGACTGTAGCAGTGTAATATGCTTCAATGTGCTCCCAAATAGATGTTGCAGATATTGTTGCATGTAATAATGTTACATTTTCTTTCTTATTCTTGTCTGTGTCATGCATGTGCTTTCTCAATAAAGGAGCCATAACTACTTCACACTTTATGAAAAAAATTAAGAACCATATCTCTATGAATGACTGAATATAATGGTTACTTTCACTGTCAGGTGATTGTACAGCACAAAGGACTGGGTTTGACTGAAATCTGGCTCATACCTTTTGTTTATTCATATAATTCATAAAATGGTGAAGCATGCATATCTATATGGCTGTAGACCAAATCTTCAAATTAGCAGTGTACTGAATGATTCAGATTCTCAGAAATTGTACAGTGTTTTGTTCAAAATGTTTTTGAGCCACTGATTGCAAAACACATTAAAACAGGATGGAAAAACGTAGCATTCCTTCAGTTATAGGTAATGGATTTACTCATCTTCTATAGTGCATTTTATTACCATATTAAAGCGCATAAGGAGAAAAACAAGCTTCTAATCTGAAGCGTAACAGTATATTGTTCTGAGCTTTGACAATCGTCTGATGCGTGTTGGGTGTTTAGAGCCTCAAACAGATGAGGGGCCAGAACATATTTTTCATGGTTTTAGGTTGTGGTTAAATGGCATCAACATCCAGTAGCTTGAGCAGTGGGAGGAGTTGATCAACATGGCAAAACTGTGGCTGGAAGGCAACACTGTTAGGTGCTTGGTAATGTGATTGTCAGGTAGTTGGAGCTGTAGGGTGTTGGTAGAGCTTCCAAGTAGGAATGCTGAGATGGATGACCTTCAAAACAACATTTTCCAATCAGAGCCGGTTCTTTGTCAACATTTCTGTTGGGTTATGCAATGTTTTTTCAAGGAGGAAATCAAACTCCTTTATGGTTTTTAACATAGAGCTTAGTTTCCTGATTGGAGTTGGGTCAGACAGACTGGTTTCCTGATTGTTGAAGCTCAAATGTAGCAATGCAAAGTTTCTGTGACTTATAGATTGTAGGACATATCAAGTACTGTGTCCTGAGGCCTGGAATTCACAACTGATTTAGTGGATTATCCATGAATGTGTCTAATTTCAGGTGTTTGCTCCTCTCTACCACCCCTATTCTTTTTAGACTCTATTCAATGAAGTGATTTGAAACACCACTGGATTTAATTAGCGTCTATTCTATTTATAGCCTGAGCTGTGGCAGAATTCCTTAGATGGTTGGCCGTGAGAGGCTGCCGGCAGTGCGTTTGAGTAATAGTTTGTGTCCCTGGTTTCACTGCATTTTCCATCTTGGTTCATAAGATTCATCATGCTGTAGCGTTTTACTGTACTCCCATTATCGAGGCTGCCTGCTTGCATGCAGAGCGGCGCATGCGCGTCACATGTATGGTGCATATCAGCCATCACGGTGATGACGAATGCGCTGATGTAATTTTATTCTGAATGCTGTGGTCAGTTGTGGTATGACACAGACACACTGCCACGTCATCTATAGTCGTAAATCTGTCACTTTTGGAGCTGAGGTATGAGAGTAGTGATAAAATGTGACTGCAGATTTCATGGTTTGTGCCATGGCAGACCTTTGCTTATATTATTGCCCAAGGATAATTATCAGTAAGAAACTTTCATAGGGCAAATACCTAAGTTGGATGTCTGCGGTCTCAATTTATACACTGCTTTTGTAGCTTTTTGTGTGTGGCTAATCTGCTGTAGCCTTAGCTCTAAAACAATATTTTATTTGCTAAAGCATACTGCAGGGCTTTTCAGTTCTAGTCCTCGTGGGCCGTAACATTTCTGGCTTTATCCTCTATTAACAATATGGGACTGATTTCAGATCTGAAAGGCCAGGTGAAGGTAATCAACTAACAGGTAGAACCAAAAAACTGAAATGTTTCAGCCCCCTACGACTGGATTCGAATAGACCTGGCTTACTGGATAGGCTGCCGGCCCCCAGTGGCAAGATTTCTATTGGACGTTCCATTTTAAAGGACACTTCCTCGCATGCTTACTGGGGCTATATGTTGCGTGCTGATTTTCTGAACAGGCTAAATACATTTTGTGAAGTTGGTTCATATGGCAGCTAATTATATTGGTTGTCTATTGCTTTTAAAGTGGGTTGAATAATGACCGCTTTGTCTCCACTTAGTCTTGAAATAATTCCAGTGTATATATATTTTATTTTATTTTGTGTGTGCATGTGATCTTCTGCATCAGGAGCCTGGCATCTTGCCCCTCCTGTCGTGTTGAAATGAATTTGGCACGCTTCTTGAAAGCCATTTAAAAAAAAATATTCAACATGCAAATTGTGCGACGGGGAATTCTGTCCCCCTCTGATGAGTTGTGACATGGTTACTGCTCTGTCTTGTTTATGTATTTCTTTCCCCCAGAACTTTGATGTACTTTGGATTTTTTTGTAAATGTTTGTTTATGCTCCTAGCTGTTAAAAAATCCCCCCCATACACCCATTTTGTCATCCCAATCTTGTTTATGCTAATTTTGAAGTCCCTTGTGTCTTTAATGGACAATTCCCTAATTTAGCTTTTACATTTGTGAACTTACGACTACTCTTCGTGAACATTTCACTTGTTTTAAACCACTTCTTTTTGTCTAATGTGAAATGTGGTCATTAAAATGCATGTGGCATGTCATGTAGGAGATGTATAATGTTGGAATACTTGCTGCAGAGCAGGCTATTCTTAACCCTTGAATGCAGAGTTTAACAGTATGCCCCTGGCCAAGTTGACCTGCTTTCAGAAAGGCCATTGGGTGTATAACCCCAGAGGCTGGACTAATCCTGGTCAGAGGTGATACCTACGGATTAATACGTCTTCTTGCTTTCATCAGGACATGAGTCTGTCATCGTTTCTAGATGCATACACTGTCACAGATTCTTTTGCTCTGAGCTCAAGCACATTTCTCTTCAATTTCTTCTGTTTATATGAAGAATTACATGAAAGGAGAAGAGAAGCACTACTGACTATAAAGAGCTAGTAGGCTAAAGGCTTCTGCCTGGTTTGATATGTGTGCCTGTTCCTTGGCAAGCATGTGTAAACTAATCCCCAGCATGCAGCTTCCTGCTGTTCAGATCCTGAATATATCCTGCATTATGCTATGTGATAATACTTAGGTCTATGCCAGGTCCATGACTGAGGAAGGCCAGTTAGCACAGATGTCTTGGCTTCTACCCTGGATTCCTATCAGTGTCGCTTCACTGTGGCTATAATGTGGTTACATTTGATTGTTGAAGTAGCAATGGGCATGGTTGTAAAGGTTTAAAACATATATTTTCTTTGGACAACCAATGAAGATGCTCAGAATTATTTAAAGATCTGTAACGTTGCAAGTTGGAGGCAGGACACAGGCAAAGGGAGACTAGCATATTACAAAACTGACACTAGGACTAAAATATTGACAACGGAACAAATCCAAACAAAATGACCGACAAGGAACACTATCGAACCTTAATAGTGACAGTGGTAAGGAACACAGGTGAAGGAAAAACATCAAACAGGTGACCGTGCTCCGTGCTCCGTGCTCCGTGCTCCGTGCTCCGTGCGTGTGCGTGTGCGTGTGCGTGTGCGTGTGCGTGTGCGTGTGTGTGTGTAACATTCTGTACTTACACAAGACAAATAATGTGTAAGTTCATGCATTTCGGGTTGGAATTAAATGTTTGACATTGTAAAATTGTCCTACGTTAATTCTCTTCTCTTTATTGTATACACAGTTAATATTGGTGTCTTTGATAATGTGGATGATTTTCATATACTCTGGATCTATTAAGGGCTGTGATTGCACTTTAATGAATAATATTTTAATAAATTAAAGGCATCTAAATTAATAGCTTGCTACACTTGTGTTGAATCATTTTAAAATTGATCTGATTTAAGCTGATTCAAACGGAAGGATATTTGTTGTAATCGAAATAATTATAAATGTCGCCACATTTGCAACTGTTATTAGTGAGCCAAACTCAAGACACTTGGTTTTACAATGATGAATGGAAAGTCGTGGTAATGTAGAATTCTTCAGCTTCCTACATCATTTTGGCATTCCAGTAAAATATAATTGTGATGGACCGAGAGGTGTTGGTAAAAAAACAAACTGTAAATTTCCACTGCTTGGCATAAGTAGCCCACGTGGCTGCTAACTAGGTAGCCCGCGTTGACACATCCTACTGTATGCCAACGTCACCCCTAGTATCGATATCCCTTGTGCAATACGGAAACGCTAAGAAACCGCTATTCTCTT
This sequence comes from Esox niger, assembly GCA_016801105.1. NCBI lineage: Eukaryota > Metazoa > Chordata > Actinopteri > Esociformes > Esocidae > Esox > Esox niger. Next base: position 10,366 of record JACXGJ010009442.1, read on the forward strand.
TTCCAGACCTTAATGTTCTTTCTAACATGTTTGTGCCCTATAAATTGTATTTCTCTTATGTGCTCCGTGATTTGTGTGACGCTGACTAACCTAACCAGTCCGTCTCACGTCCTTTCAGCAGAGGAGGTTGAGAGGCTGGCCACCATGCGTTCCGAGTCCCTGGTCCCTGGCGCGCACACCCCGCCGATCCGTCGCCGCAGCAAGTTTGCCACTCTGGGCCGCCTTTTCAAACCCTGGAAGTGGAGGAAGAAGAAGAGTGAGAAGTTTAAGCAGACTTCTGCAGGTATGGGCCCGAGATGTGAGTGCTACATAAACACACCACATAGCCACTGCTCAGTCTGCTCCCATCTCTACAGTACCTCCCTGTCGTCATCCTTTAAAGATAAAGTTTTAGAGGTGGTCTGTTATATCGGACAAAGATTGTCTGATATGCCTCCACGCCTTTGTCTGTTGTTATTTTTCGAAATGAATGAGGATATTTTCGTTTTCCGTTTCTGCTCAGGACAGTCTAGGAGACAGGAGGTGTCGATTGCAAAAGTGGCTGATTCTACACCAGCGGGAGCAAGAAATATTTCTGGTATCTCAGATTATTCTTTGGGAGGAAAGGATTATTTTTACATTTGTCATTTATTTAAAGAACTATTTGGACCTACACATGCTGTGATCTGTGTATTGTAAATATTACAGACCTCTCCATTAAGTGATCTTTAAAGTTAATGTAAAAACAAATTCCATTTATTCAACACAAGCTCTGGGGGCATATATGGTTTTTGTAAAAAAAAAAAAAACATCAATAATTCTCACATTTGTTGTCCAAATAATCTACATGGTTCAGTCATAGTAATGTTTCAATGCATCTCTGGCCTACTTCTCAGCTTCCTCACTTAACCAGCTATCAAGTAAAAAAATACTGACTTGAGTAAGGTTGGACATGGATGGGAGTCTGTGTGTGTTGATCGACTGGCTGGGTGTGTGTACTCAATTTGCCGTGCATCACTTCAAAAGAGATAGCTAATGTACGATGGACACTGAACGGTGCAAAAACTACTTTTTTCCAAGTTGTTATTGCGGATATTCTTTGTTTTATTTCATAAAGACCGACCACCGACAAAGGTAACAGAACTAAGGAATCCTAAGGGGAAAGGAAAGATTGTTGAAAAAGGGCCTTTTGCATAGGGCTAGGCAGAAATCATAATGCCGAAAGGTTTCAATGAAACAGTAAATGACGTAAGAAGAAATGTGGAATAAATATACACTGCTCAAAAAATTAAGGGAATACATAGTCATCACGGTATAACCCCAAGTCAAATACACTTCATGGATATCTGTCTGTCTAGCTATGAAGCATAAGATATTGTGAATCAGTGCACGAGGCAACAGCAAGACAACCCCTAAAAAGGAATGGTTTTGCAGGTGGTGGCCATAGATAATTGCTGTCTCCTTATCTTCCTGACTGTTTCTTCTCTAGTTTTGTGTTTTGCTACTGTCCTTGTCACTACTGTTAGCATGGGGCGGTACCTGCAGCCCATTCAGGTTGCACAGGTAGTCCAGCTCTTCCAAGATGGCACATCTATATGTGTCATCGCAATAAGGTTTGCTGTGTCTACCAGTACAGTCTCAAGAGCATGGAGGAGATACCAGGAGACTGGCTGTGCATGTTTCTGTCAAAATGCTCAGAAACAGACTCCATGCGGGCCCAACTTCCTCTAGTGGGATCTGTCCTCACAGCCCAGCTCTGTGCAACTTCATTGTCATTGGCTTGAGAACACCAGAATTGGCTGGTCCCCCATTGGTGCCCTGTTCTATTCACAGAAGAGAGCAGGTTTACAATCCGGACATGTGACAGACGGGAAAGAGTCTGGAGGCGCCATGGTAAAAATGATGCAGCCTGCAACATCATACAGCATTTGGCGGTGGGTCAGTGATGGTCTGGGTAGGCATATCCTTGGAAGGTCGCACAGACCTAAATGTTCCAGCCAACATTACCCTGTTAGGTACCATGATTAAATCCTCAGACCCATCGTCAGACCTTACGCTGGTGCAGTGGGCCCTGGGTTCCTTCTGGTTCAGGACAATGCCCGGCCTCATGTGGCCAGAGTGTGTAGGCCGTTCCTCGAAGACAAAGGCGTTGATGCCATTGACTGGCCAGAACATTCCCCAGACCTGAATCTAGTTGAAAATCTCTGGGATATTATGTATGATGCCACCACGTAGTGCCACAGACTGTCCAGGAGCTCACTGATGCCCTGATCCAGGTCTTGTAGAAGATGCAAGTTGGAACAGCCTTTGATTTGTTGTGTTTAGAGGTTTGAATCTAGCCCTCAATCGGTTGGTGATTTTGGTTTCCATTGGCTGTTGTTACATCATTTTGTTCCCAACGAATTACACATTGTACTGTAAATATTTGTATCTGTCATTAACTTACTTCATTGAGACCCGAGAGTTCCTTTAAACATGTTTGACCTAGAATTGTTTCCTTTTAAAATTGGCAGGTGAAGCTACTGTTAAAGGATTGAGAAATGGTTTCATCCTGTTAGAACCTATACTGTGTAGTCCATGGGATAATCAGTGCTGGAGTGGTTGTAACTCATCTACTGGTTCCAGGATGGTGACAAACGAGAGGTCTTTGTGACTAAATAGAAAATCCAAATCTGTTTTGGGGAATAACCTACATGCATAGGAACAGTTTGAATGAGGCCATATGTAAAAAGGGTGAACATTGTTATGCACAAAATGTTTTAAATCCAATTACTGGAGTGGGTGCTCATACTTTTGAAGTTATGATCCATTTAGGAGCACCACCAACATTCTGAATGCCTGGTAATGGCTGAATATGCAATGCTAATGGAAGGCTGTGATGGGTAATTAGCCAATGTCAATAGGGATCACATGAGCACCCACTCTACATTTTTTTTTAAGCAACATATCCACAACATTGCTGGTTATTGTGCTTGAAAACATTAAATGGGTAAAAAATTAAATTCTTGCCAAACTATTGATTAGGAAATATATGTGGGAAATGGTACCTTTCCTGGTCGTGTTTGGGAATAGACCTGATTTTGCCTATTCAACTTTTGGAAGCACGTGAACTAGTGGTTGTCTATGTGTATGATAAATATTAAGTAATTTTCCCTGCTCAAAAACAATTGCATAAATGAGGCAGATGTCAAATTATTTGTTTTATTTTTAATAATTGACTGCAGGACTGGCATTTTAAGTAAGCTTCATGTTGTAAAGCCGTTTTTGTACTGTTTATGGATCATAGGGTCTTACAGGCAAAATCCTATAGAAGCTTCAATGGAAAGAATGATGTTTGATATGCTTTTCGTACTTGTACCACTGTATTTTTAAACACCGTATGAAAGTCGCTATTTTTGGTCTTGCTTAGGTTTAAGTCATGCCTAAAATAGCTGCTTTTGTTATGAGTGCATGAAAAAATTTGATAGAGTTGCGAGAGGCTTATCAAACATCCTTCCAATGAAGGTTTCTATGGCGAGAATTCCCAGAACAATCTGAGATAACAAAAATGTTCCGCTCCCTCTGGCATGGAATTGCCATAGTGGTAAATTGATTGTGCTATAGTGCAGAGTGCAGTAATTCGGCAGCATGAGTTCTCTTTACTCTTCTTCTGATCCGGTAGTCCCGAACAGTCAGGGCTGGGTGAAGGGCACACTGACTTGGATATTCTGCACACGTCCCTGGTTTGTTATGGCATTTATTTACAGCTAGCCTTGGTGTGAACTCCCTTGACAATCTCACCTCCTCCCCTGACAATCTACTGCAATTGCCTGACTATCTACTGGACATAAAAAGATAGAAAAGATGTCTTGTCTGAATCAGCTTTCTCCCTCTGACTTTACTCTGGGCTAGTGAAGTAGATAGCTGAACTCTTGTATCCTGTCAATATTTATGTTCCTGCTCCTGCAGGCCATGCTGACAGTGTTCATGTTAGCACTTTTCTCTGTTCCTGAGTGTTGTCTTCCTTGTGCTGGGTAGTGCAGGGTTTGATGGGGCATTATTTAATTGTCAAACTTCCTATGACTGTAATTGATCATTGATCAGTCCGTGTTTTCAGTAATCCTGCTTCATGAGTTAGTCTTTTTTTTTTATCTTGATGGCTGCTGTAATTTAACTGTCAACTACTAATGCAGCTGTTACAGCATTCGGTCAGTTTTTTTACTGTTGTCCCAACAATTGCCTCTAACCCTATGACCCTCGAACAAACCTCCCAACCCTGGGATCTCAGCCATTTAATAGATTTGAACGCTGCAATCATCTGTATTTTTTTCTTGTTTGCGATTTAGTCTCTGTCAGTCATTCTTCCAACTACTGACACTAATGTCAGTGGTTTGGCTTTGTGGGATGTGTACATTATTATTATTTCTTTTAGGATTTAGCTGTAGTCTGATGAGTTGTAAACTGAATTAAACTGATGTAAATTTGGACGTGACTGTCACATTTGTTGGAAGTCCCGATCATAGTTATTTAGTAGGAAAAAGGAATTTCAGTTTTTTACTCAAAAAGCTCAGGTAATGGGTTTGGTTAGGGTGTAGCGTTGGGCAAGGTTGGTTTGTCACATTGCAGAGTTGGTTCACATGTCTCCATGAAGTGGTCAGGAATGTTTGCCAATCAGGGTTGGATTTGATAGAAGTTCATTCAAAGTATCCTGTCTAGCTGTCATTGCCTATCCAGGGAAGGGCTACTGATTGAGAGTGTTAATAACATGGTTTTGACATGGTTTAACTTTGTCTAACCATTGATGTCCCCTGGCTGTGAAACTCTTTGGACTAGTATTGTAATGTGCCTAATTTTGTCACCTCTCAAAACAAGCTAAGAGACAAAGCACATGTGCATTAACTAATTGTTTTCAATCTGCCATGGTGGATGGTGAACCGAGAGGTTAGTTTGAGGCCTTGTGGTACAGAGCAGTTCTTCATGGCATCAGTTTAAATATATCAGTGCTTTAAATATATTGCAGTAAAGAAGAAAAACGTATCCCAATTTGAGAGAAATTATCTTTTTGTGATTATGGAATGTTTGTTTTTATTTCAGCTCATGAAACATGGGACCAACACTTAATAATATGCAATTATATATTTTTTCAGTGTGGCAAGGGCCTTTAACTGACCATCCTGGCAAATGTTCTTAATAGTGATGTAAACATACAAAGGCCATTCCTATTAATCCAAATACAGAAACCCTCTTCCTTATTGCTCTACCATGTGTTAGCCGCTACCAGACACTTCCATTCAAGCATCTAGTGATGAGGTGGAGAGCATGTTGGCTGTTGACTGGCAGGTGTTCTTTAGTGATTATTGTTTTCTAATGGACAGATTACAGTATTTCATCAAATGCACGCCTGTTTTCTCAGAGTAATGTTTTTATGTTTTAAAGGGGAGGGGAATTTAAAGTGGAAATTCCACTTCACATTTGGTTAGATTAGGTGTTACTTTGGTCTAAAATGTTCTGCTTTTCTAAACACAACTTAGTGTTTGGCTTGACTGTGTTTTCCTGTGCTTGTTGTTTGATGCTCATCATGGGGCAGGAAGCAAGGAGACCAGCTGCTGGGCAGGCAGATGTTCCAGCCAGGTAATTGTGGATGTGCACAAGAGGATTACGATTCATATTCGGTCAGATGAAGGCCAATGCTAGGGGAGGGGGGTTTGCTCGTAACTCCTTGAGTGAGCTAGCTATGGTGCTCGAGTTCTGGAAGTACATGCGGCAGTCCCTCCTGTCCCATCTGTCAGTCCGGTAGTTAGTCAGGCCGCTGTGTTCATGTGACACCAGAAAAACCTGGGAACTATTGTAACGTTCCCAAGATGGGTTTTCAGAATGAAGCCGACTGAAGCGATCAGCTTTTAATACAGCAGAAAGTACTCTATATGCTTATACATTTGATTATTTCGTTGTGTATGATCAGTTATTTTATTAATGCATTAGACAATGTCTTGGTGGTTTCATGCTTTGGATGAGCACTGGAACACAGTCTATTTACATTTTTGTTTAAAGTGACTTGTAGTGAGTATTTTTAGTAATAATGGCTCGTTCTATTAAAGATACCAGGAACTAATGGTAATAACTCCAAAGCGATACCTTAACAGCCTTATTTTGTCAAGGTTGTTCAAAAACCCTCTCCTGCTCTTCTTCACAGATGCCTTAACTAGATTCCAGATGTGTGAGCGACATCTGTCTCCGAGTGATACTACACCATATGAAAGTCTTACTGCAGTTTTGTGAGGCTAACAGGCGAGTGAATTGCCTCTCTTTGTAGATCCCATGGTTGATGCCCGGGGCTTGTGCTGTAGAGAACGTTCTTCTCCTATCTGGGTCACTTCACAGCGGAATAGATTTTGCTCTAAAACAGCATTTTCAAGTCTATACAGCCAGTGTGTTCAGCAATGCCAGTTTAATTTAGTATCCTTTGAGAAAAGTCCCCCAGAATTCATTCATAATCTCTTATCTTACTGACTAAATTAAAATCGAACATGTGCTTATTTTAACTCATGTCGCCACAGCAGTATAGGAGTGTGTGTTGGGGGAGGGGGTGTTTTTTGAAGTCTCTTGTACAGCAAATGAAAAGCTTGTTCAATTGGAATTGAATCTGTACATTGTCTTGGCCAAGAACTTCCCCGTGTTGGCTGCAAACCTCCCTAGTTGCTGTTAGAGTATCTTGAAGGTGCATATTTTCATTGTCATGGTTTCCTTGACTTTCATTGATACTGTACCTTAGGTCATCATGTTAACCAAAGGTCACATAACGATCCAAAATGCAAATCCTACAACTAAGACTAAACATTGACTGGTGGTGATGTGATGGATGTACCGACAATGATCTTTGTCCAAGCCAAACAGGTCTGTAAAATTATGCTTTTTCAGTCAGTATTGTCACAAAGGGGTCCAACCCAGTGCCACAGTGTTGCATGGTTATTCACACCCTTTATCAGCAGGTATACATTATATTGGGAGTAAAATCCCTTTTATTGACTCATTGTGAAATAATTGGGATTCAAATGTATTTTTAAATGACAACCCTTTTCAAAGTCCCCCATACATTTGTAAGTTCCTTAAGTAATGAATTTTCAGCACAGATGTATCTACTAAGATTGTGTAATGGACTACAGTATGTAAACAAAATATATTTTGCAAATGTGAAACCAATATCAACAAAACTCAAATTTCAGTGGATATAAAATGTCTACACACCCCAGGTTTTTAGGATTTAAGACAATGAGACAAAGAGAAACATGTCAGAACCTTTTCTACCTTTTAATGTGACCTGTAGCGTGAACAATTCTGTATATTAACAAATTATAACCAGGGATTTGTTCAGAATTATAGGTCATGAGTCACATTAAAAGTGGAAAATGTTGTGTGGGGACTTTTTATATCCACTGCAACTCTGCGAATCTATACTTTAACCTGGTAGTAATTGTTTTTCAAATCAAACTTTTTGGAATATACAAAATCTATATAAAAGTAAAATTTCAACTGTCCCAATAATTTGAGGGCACTGGAAATTCTGAAGAATAATCAATTTTGAAAACCTTTTTGAAGTGTGACATTATTTTGGTCAAGTTCATGTCGAAAGTCTTATTTAGGAAAATGGAAAAGAAATTTAGGCGGCAGAGTCAAGCCCTTTACGTTGAACAATCTCATCCAACCCCAACATCTGATCATGCCACATGCTCTGGTGATGGCTTCTCTTCTTGGCAGCAGTGTCATCTCTCTAGCGACTTCTTGTGGTGTGTCTGGTGTCTGGTGCATACAAGCTATCTGTGGTCATTAGCAGTAAGTATCTGTGTAAGCTCTTTTTGACAACTGTTATAAAAAGGGCTCTAAATTTGACATATTGAATGTCATAAAATTAGTAGAGGAAACCGGAGGCCCTGAATTCTTGTAATTATAAATACTGTGTGTGTTTTATCTAATCCTTGTGTAGATCATCAGTAAATAGCTCTGCTGTGATTGCTGTGTGATTAACTACTCTGACTTCCCAACACCTGTCTACTGTTGCTGTTTTAACTGTTCTGGTGGCCCTGGATTGCAACCTAATGTTTACTTTCAAGTGACAATTGAATTCTGGCACAGAATGGAATGACAGGTTGTGATTCACACCCTGCCATGGTTTTGTTTCCAGTGAATGCTATAAACGGCCTGGATTCGAAGTCTCATATCCATTCTATTTTCTAGAACAGCATGTGTGTGACAAACCTGAAGACATAGCTGGTGGAGGCTTATTGCAAGTCAGTGGAATTATTGCATAACTGCGTAGCTCATCGCGGCGTAGCGTAGTTATGTCATAAACCTTTTGGTAATTACTTTTTCATTTTTGATCAAATGGAAATGCAATCTCAGAGCACGTTATGACATTCTGACACACCACAACCTTCTGAACCTGTTTTCCTTCAATATTCAGCAACTTTGAATCATGGGAAATATTGATTGAAGTCTTTGTCTCCTTGTTTGTTTTTACTTAAATTGCTACTCCGATTAGTACAAGATATCCATTTGAGAAATTATTTAGGTCTTAAAGGAATTTCCAATGAGGTCTTAAGGGAATTTCCAGTAAAATGTATTGAGCTTTTAAGCTCGGTTAACCTGATCAGGCAGACATTAAAGACATCCCAGAAAAAAAATGCTCTTCTGCACTGTTCAACCAATCCCATAAATGTGAAGGAACTGTCACCTTGATGTCCAAAAAGGAAGTTGCTACATACCTACATGCTTTTTGGTGAGCACACATAGGGGCTGGCATAGTTGGAAAGAAAACATCATGGCCCCCCTTTTTAATGTCAGTTTTAATGGCTTTGAATTGGAGGGACATGGTTAATGCTTTTATCATGAGGCCATTTGGATTCCAAAGTTTTATTTTCCCCTGCCCCCCCTCATACCCGGAGAGAGGAGTCATGGATCTACTTCAAAACACGTGCTCAAAGATGTGCAACATCCTTCTGAGTGTTGGCAGTAGGGTATTGCTTTTCCTCTTCTGTTTAGCTAGACACTATTTTAGTAATGTAGGTGGATATCCTAGATAACGCACAAGGCGCTATATCTTGCTGTAGTGCTCCGGTTCTGCATAAGCTCCGGCAGACAGGTGATGGTGTGGGGAGGTTTGGATCCGGGCTGCTTCCTTAGCTACCGCCGGTTGACTTTGCCGCAGCCGCCACGTGGCTTTCAGCCCATCAGCTGCTTCAATGTGTAGCATTTGAAGTTGAAATGGTGTATTAAATATCTAGGAGTTCCTGGAGGAATGAAGCATAATGAAGCATAAGGTTGAGATGATAACCTTATTCACTGTGACATTTTATAACACTGGGGTTTGCTCCAAATGCTTGCCCAGAGGCTTCTAACAGTTTCTGACATTTGAATGATTCATATGTATGCCTGTGTTCCCTTTTCAGTTTAAACCATTAGTTATAATCCAGGTGGTTTATGGACAAAGCAGAGGGGATGGAGAAGCCCCATGTGGGGGTGATTGAGGAGACAAACCAGGACTTGGACTGTTCATTTTGGCCCAAGTGTAATAGCATGGGACCTGGGATTGTAGCCATCATGTCATGACATTGCATAACCCTAAAATGGTATAAAAATTGTTTCTATTCAACCACACTAGGAAAATACTCAAATGTGTTTATTTAGCACTGTATAAAGACACTGTTTTAAATACACTGAACAGAATTATAAATGCAACACTTGTTTTTGGCCCCATTCATCATGAGCTGAACTCCAAGATCTAAGACTTTCTCTATGTATACAAAAGGCCTATTTCTCTCAAATATTGTTCACAAATCTGTGTTAGTGAACACTTCTCCTTTGTCGAGATAATCCATCCACCTCACAGGGGTGGCATTTCAAGATGCTGATCAGCCATCATGAGAAAGGTGTGCCTTAAGCTGGCCACAATAAAAGGCCACTTGAAAATGTGCAGTTCCATCACACAGCACAATGCCACAGATGTCGCAAGTTTTGAGGGAGCATGCAATTGGCATGCTGACTGCATAAACTGTCAGGAACCGTCTCAGAGAAGCTCATCTGCATGCTCGTCATCCTCATCGGGGTCCCAACCTGACTGCAGTTCATTCTCCTAACCGACTTGAGTGGGCACATACTCACATTCGAAGGCATCTGGCACTTTGGAGAGGTGTTCTCTTTACAGATTAATCCCGGTTTTCACTGTACAGGGCAGATTGCAGACAGCGTGTATGGGGTCGTATGGGTGAGCGGTTTGCTGCTCTCAACATTGTGGATTGAGTGGCCCGTTGTGGCGGTGGGGTTATGGTATGGGCTGGCGTGTGTTATAGACAACAAACACATGTGCATTTTATTGATGGCATTTTGAATGCACAGAGATACCGTGACGAGATTCTGAGGCCCATTGATGTGCCATTCATCCACGACCATCACCTCATGTTGCAGCATGATAATGCACGGCCCCATTTTTCAAGGATCTTTACACAATTCTTGGAAGCTGAAAACATCCCAGTTTATGCATGGCCCGCATGCTCACCTGACATGTCACGCATGAAGCCTGTTTGGGATGCTCTTGATCGGCGTATACGACAGCCTGTTCCAGTTCCTGTCAATATCCAGCAACTTCGCAGAGCCATGGAAGAGGAGTGGACCAACATTCCACAGGCCACCAGGCCACAATCAACAACCTGATCAACTCTATGCCAAGGAGATGCACTGCGTGAGGGAAATTGTGGTCACACCAGATACTGATTGGTTTTCGGACCCCCCAAACCCCCCAATACAGTGAAAATGCACATTTTCGAGTGGCCTTTTATTGTTGCCAGCCTAAGGCACACCTGTGCAATACTCATGCTGTCTCATCAGCATCTTGATATGCCACACCTGTGAGGTGGATGGATTATCTCCGCAAAGGAGAAGTGCTCACTAACACAGATTTAGACAGATTTGTGAACAATATTTGAGAGATTGGCCTTCTGTGTGCACAGAGAAAGTCTTAGATCTTTTGAGTTCAGCTCATGATGAATGGGGGGGGGAAACGGGACTGTTGTGTTTATGATTCTGTTCAGTGTATCTATGAAAAACACCGTTTTTAAGGTCATTTTATAACTATGTGGGAATGTGGCTCTATAGCATGTCTCCTGTTGTTAGGACCTAGGAACGCTTAGTACACTTACTCATCACCTCATGGTCATGTTAAGTGTTTGAGTGTGGGCACGCACACGCACACGCACACGCACACACACACACACCTCTCACTTCAACAAGAGTCGGTGGCCTGCAGGGAAATTGTTGCGCAGTATGCTGCTCCAGTCTTGCTGATCCTCATTTCACATTCTTAATTGGTTCTTTTGCAGGGGTAGATTTTTAAATTACTAACGCGATTCTAAACTGCCTCTGTTCAGCCCAGCGATAGGAAACGTCCCTCAACTGCTGAGATCTAAAAATAGAAGTGTTAGCTTTGGGACATGCCTGCTCCATGGGCTGGTACATAATGCATAACCATGGAAGATGTTGTTGCATTACCTATTTATTGTTATGTTATAATTCATCCCAATAGGAGATTACAGTCCCCCTTTGTGCCTTTGACAAGTCTTGGGTTAACCTACTGTTTTACAACTGAATGTCTTATTGGAATTTTTCTATTTGGATGGATGTGCAATTTAATGCCTTACTGTATTTGTCTTTAGGGTAATTCCTAAAATGTTCAGTTAGATTTTTAATGGGCAGTTGGGAAGCGATTCCCAATCTCTTCTCTTCTTATGTTGTTCCTCATGTCTCCACGGAGAATGTTTTTTCTATGGGGAGCGTAGTGTGACATACTGGAACCATGACTAAAGTGCTCCCCAGAGTGGTGTCTAGTTCCTAGTGTGCAGATTACTGTTTTACATGGATGACGCTAATCCTAACATAATCCTCATCCTGCCTTTCCTAATGTTATGATTAGCCCTACAACTACAATGACTGTAGGTTTGGCATTTGAATATGATACGTGTTCATTAATACAAATGCTCCTGCATATAAACATCTGCACTCCATAACACCGGCGTTCTGTGGTTTTTTCCCCTCAGCGTTGGAAAGGAAGATGTCCATTAGGCAGAGCAGAGAGGAACTAATCAAGAGAGGTGTGCTGAAGGAGATCTTCGAGAAAGGTGAGAGGCTTTCCTTATTAACCAGACAAGAAGAATCAGACACCTCATTATGTGCTCTTTATTTTTGGCGTAGCAATGTTTGGTAATGTCTCTTTGTTGAGCCAACTGTGACCTGAGGTATCTGACTGGTACTATATGTTCTGCTGTTTAGCTAAATGTATCTCTTTTGAAGTCATTCATCTAGTGTCCATTCTTTTTGAGTAGATCAATGTTATGTTAAGTGTGACAGTGTGATGGGGACCCTTTCATGTAAACATGTAGGTCCCACCATTTTTTCCTTGTCTTTCAAGATTTAGCTTTTTAGAATCCAGCAGTTCTTTTAAGCTTTTTTTAGCTTACGGGTGACGGGTTTGTTCTGTTCCTTTTAAGAACAATGTCAATACCTCTGCCGATGGAATAAACACCTTTTATTATCCCTCATCTTATCAAACAGTCTTATTCTGGAAAGGTTGCATGTTTATACCACCACCAGTGTCTGAGTGGAAAATGCTCTACTTTTTTATGCTAGAATTCATTAATTATTTAAGAATTGATATGTGCAGAACAGTACAACTGCAGCCGAAGCTGGTTGATGCTCCTCACGGAAAATCATTAAATGAAGTGGGTTGATTAGGCATTGAACAATGTACGTTTTTCTTACCGGTCTTATGGGATCCCATTAGCTGCCCCTTCATGTCTGATTCAAAGTCACTCTCACTCAACACTATCATCTTAAAAGAAAATTAGATTAGAGAATCAATTCAGAATTGAATAATCTCACCAGTCCCCACCCCGCTAAAAAGGTTGCTAGTGTATTATCTGTTTTTAACTGGCTGACACTGTGGAGTGGTCTGGCATGTGTCTGGATTTAATAGAAAACACCAACTGTCAGATTCCACAGCCTTCTGCTCTAGCACTCACAGGAGGCAGTTGCTGGTTGATGAAAAGAAGACATGTATTGGAGTAAATCTGAGAGGGACTACACCTCTTGGATTGTGGAAATCCTGACAATATTACAACAGTTGTTCACTTTAATATGAACATGCATTCTTGTAATAAAACATGGTTCCTCATACTGCTTTGGGATGCCCTAGTATGTTTTCGTTGACCATAAAATACACTACTGTCATCTGGAATTTGGCAGTGATTCAGGATCTTTGACATTCTTGGATCGTCTGGATGTCTTAGACCAAAAGGTTATAGGTTGCTTAATGTGAGATTCTTTAAAAAGTGTAGTTCTCTTGACCCACATTTCAGGTGCTTATTTATTTATTTATTTATTATAAACTAAAGGCTATATCATTTTGGTTGTGTCTTAGTAGTTATTCATTCAAAGTGTGAGTGCCCACACAAGGTGAATTTTTTTTTTTTGTGTAAAACCGATTTACCTTTAGGAGTAATGAAATTATCTGAAGGCGCAAGAGGAAAAGTCTGACTAGTGCAACTTTTCTTGGTTGACTGTCAGCTGTCAACTTATGTTCACAAAGGTGATTTGTGTCAGACATCAGTCTTTGTCTCTATAGGGTTTCCCAGCTACACCTCCAGGGACTTCATGCAGTGCTTGTCGTTATGCAACCATTTTATTGTCTTTCTGATATGTTGCGGAACTTAGACTCCATAGACTTCACTGTCAGAACATCTTATAGAATGTCTTAGGATTCAAATGAGTCATTGCTTCTCTTGCTGTGGCCTCCTGAAGAGAACGAGGTGGTGTGTGTGTGTGTGTGTGTGTGTGTGTGTGTGTGTGTGTGTGTGTGTGTGTGTGTGTGTGTGTGTGTGTGTGTGTGTGTGTGTGTGTGTGTGTGTGTG
>JACXGJ010009443.1:0-24275 GCA_016801105.1 Esox niger
ATTATTGAAAATCTGTGGTGTGACTTAAAGAGAGCCGTCCATGCTCGGAAACCATCAAACCTGAATGAATTAGAGGTGTTTTGTAGAGAGGAATGGTCCAAAATACCTCCAACCAGAATCCAGACCCTCATAGGAAGCTATAGGAAGCGTTTAGAAGCTGTTATTTCTGCAAAAGGGGGATCTACAAAATATTGAGTTAATTTTTTTATTGTAGTGCCCAAATTTATGCACATGCCTAATTTTGTCCGAACAATCATTGCACACTTCCTGTAAATGGTATAAACTTCATTTTACTTCTCAAATATCACTGTGTTTGTCTCCTATATGATATATTTAACTGATTTTTTTTATCCTAAGAACCAACGATTTATGAAGGAAAGTCATGGACATTAACAAGGTTGCCCAAACTTTTGCAGACCACTGTATTGTGTAGGGCCACATTTTGCCGCCAAAACTGCCCTGACCCATCGAGGCATGGACTCCACTAGATCTCTGAAGGTGTGCTGTGGTATCTGGCACCAAGACGTTAGCAGCTGATCCTTTATGTCCTGTAAGTTCGAGGTGGGGCCTCAATAGATCTGATTTGTTTGTCCAGCACATCCTACAGATGCTCGATTGGATTGAGATCTGTGAAATTTGGAGGTCAAGTCAACACTTTGAACTCGTTGTGTTCCTCAAACATTCCTGAACATTTTTTGCTTTGTGACAGGGCACATTATCCTGCTGAAAGAGGCTAATGCCATCAGCCCATGATCCTGTCGCCAGTTCACTGCTTTTCCTTCCTTGGACCACTTTTGCTAGCTACTGACCACTGCAGACTGGGGACACCCCACAAGTTTTGGAGATGCTCTGACCCAGTCGTCTAGCCATCACAATTTGTACCTTGTCAAAGTCGCTCACATCCTTACGATTGCCCATTATTCCTGATTCTAACTTTGAGGACAGAATGTTCCTTTGCTGCCTAATATATCCCACCCACTGACAGGTGCCATGATAACAAGATTATCAGTGTTATTCACTTCACCTGTCAGTGGTCATAATGTTATGGCTGATCGGTGTGGTGTCTGTTCTCTATGTGCAAAGCGCAGCTCTCCAGGACTGTTACTGGTGCCCTACCTTATTTTGTCTCAATGCAGACTTTGCTTGTGGCCACTTCCTCTAGCACTGGTTTTGTTCTGACAATCTAGTAATGTTCCGGTCTTCACTGGAGATGTTTCAGTCTGTTGTGAACTCCTGTTGAGATTGGAAGAATGCTCCTCAATACTCTCCCCATCAATATCTGGGATGGTGACTTGCCTGTTCCTGTCACTGGTGTGTTCCTGAGTGACAGCAGCTCTAAATGTAGATCTGTGTCTGTCTCTGTTCTCCCAAGGACGTGTTATACACGTTGGACATTCCTTTCCACAAGACCACTTTATTTAGTAATTACTTAGACTAGAGTTGGTGAAACCCATGCTCTTATCTTCAATTACAGGACTGCATGTGCCTTGTCTGACCACTGCAGTTCTTTCTGGTTGGCTGGCACTTCTGTCATAGCCCATGTCTTTATTTGTTCAGTGTCTTTTGTCATGCCAGTAGCCTCAATTTTCTCAGAATCTGTCAATGATTGGGATATACAGAGAGGGCATCCATCTTGCATTAGTCATGCTGAGCTCTTTTGACGCATCTGCCTGCATCATGAGTGTTGTTTTTTAGCACCAAACTTATACGCTGTCTTCAAGTTTAGTCATTTCATGCTCATGGCCGCATTGCCAGGCAGTATCCTTCGGAGAAGCTGTCATAATGGTGTTGTTAACATAGCATCATCAGATTTGTACCGTGTTAGGTACCTGAAGGCAGTTTTTTGACAATGGCGCACAGCTTGGCTTTGTCAGTCTTCACACCAAATCTGCAGGGATTGACTGGCCAGCCAGCTTGCATTGTACATCTTCGGCAGGTTGGGCTAGAGAAGTGATGTCGTCATATTTCTTTGTTTAGATAACAAGGGTCCAAGTACACCCACAGTGCTCCATTTTTCTTCTAAATAATCACCGAGTTGTTCACCCACTCTGTAGGATCCCTCACAGGCCTGATTACACCATCTTCGTCCAATCTGCTTTAAGGTGGACTTAAGTCCGTCCATAACCAATAGCGGACTCTTCCTGTGGTCATGAATAACAGACACAACCATTGGGTGGGTGCAAAAAAATACAGTAACTGTAATCCCTTACGCTACCAGCTATAATATGCCGGTTTGATTTATTTATTGAATATTTTAAAAACATTGTTATTTGAACCCAAATATCAGTTGCACTTGTCAAATTTTCTCTGGTTTTGGCTGGTAAATAGGGCCGTTGCCAGGAATCCTGGGCCCCGTGACTAAATATATACCCGGGCCCCCTCTATTTCTGTCATGACCAGTGTGCTGACAGTTGAATACTATTGTGTTATAGAGTTCTCTCTAACTGTTATTTAAAACCTATGCCAAGCTATTTCATCCAGAACAGTATAGTACATTTATGGAAATCACCCAAATGAATATGATGAACAAAAATGTAAACACAACATGTACGGTTTAGGCCCCTTCTTTTATAACGTATATCTGTATACCAGTCATAAGTAATGTATAGATTAGGGTTTATGAATGTATTTCTTAACACAAATGTCCTTATTTGAAGGGTAACTCATGAAGTCATTATAATTGTTGCATGTTGCATTTTGTTCTGTGGAAATGTCTTTCGGTTTCCAATAAATAAGCCTTCATACTTTTTTTATGATTGACTTTATATAAATAGTATGATTGACTTTTTCTCTAAAATATAAAAAGCATAAAACCTTGTTAACAAAGTCATTGATAATTTTTCTATTTTTTACCAACAGGTTCTCAACAGAAAACAGGGCAAGACAGTTTAATCTGTCTTTGCACATTGTTGAGCAAAGTTTTTCACAAGTTTTAGCATTCCGAATGCATTTTCACCACCTCCAGCTGTCACAGGTAGTGTGGAGAAAAGCACAGTAAAAAATGTGTTAAAAATGCAGGCTCTAAATGGGGTTATATGCCTTTTTAAATGTGGTAGGTTTTAACAAACCTACTCCACAATATTTTGATAACTAGACTCACCTCCAACATCTTCATATTCAGCAAGTGGAGCTTCACTGGCATCCCTGTTTCTGGGGGAATCTAGTCAGGGTCTGAAGACCCAGGCTCTCAATGCAAAGAAAACCAAGAAGCTCATTCTGGATTATAGAATATCTTAAGGCTACAGTCACGCCCCATTTCTCATTGATGGCCCTGAGGTGGAGCATATGTCCAGCTTCAAATTCCTGGGTGTCAACATCTCCATGGACCTTTCCTGGTCCCTCAAATCCTCGGCCCTGGTCAAAAATGTGAGGCAGTGCCAACATCATTGTGCCGCTGCAGTATCGAAGGCATTCTGGCCAGCTGCAGTGGTCAGAAAGCTGAATTGGTGATTACTCCGTAGCCGACCAGAAGGCCCTGGTCTTCAATATGGATGGTGAAAACTGACTCGCTCCCAGCCATCAGACCTCCAGCATAAGCGGCGTCTCCGTAGGGCACGCAGCCTCACCAGGGACCTTCACACCCATGCTACAATCTGTTTGCCCTCCTCCAATCAGGCAGGCGCTACTGACTGCACTCCTCTATTTGTACTTAGACACAAACTGCATTTCGTTGTACTGTACTTGTACTGTTCAATGACAAATTAAGTTGAATCTAATCTAAAAAAACTGACTTCATTCATTCTAAAATATTTACAGTGGTATAAACCTCTGTTAAACGTGGTTATAATCTACAGAACTATGTAGAAACGGTGTTATCACTCCAAACTGAGCTTACAAGAATGATTTATAAACGCGGGATCACCATGTTGTTTGTTGTTGGTTTTCAGCGGGGGCAACTAGCTGTGAGTTACAGCTAACATTAGTAGTGCAAGCTAATGTGTGTGCCTGCCCCTACATCATATGTGTACTGTTGCTGCTCACCTCTCAAATCCTTGTTTTTTTTGGTGAATAAATGAGTTAACAGTAGTTTTCTGTGC
This sequence comes from Esox niger, assembly GCA_016801105.1. Lineage (NCBI taxonomy): Eukaryota > Metazoa > Chordata > Actinopteri > Esociformes > Esocidae > Esox > Esox niger. Next base: position 4,038 of record JACXGJ010009443.1, read on the forward strand.
ACTAGATTTATACTGAGACTGGAACTTTTTGCCCGCAAACCGTTGACACAATCCACCTGTGCTGTCCTCTATGGAAGTGTATAGTTAACTTAATTCAGATGTTAATTCAATCTCACACTGCATTTAAATTTTCCACATTTGCCTACATTATTTCAGTCAATGTGAAAATTAAAATGCAATCATGTGATTCACATTGGAATTTTCATGCACTGGTATGCACATTCGCAGTCAATATTGAAATGTTAATGAAAAGCCAATTGGCATTTCATTTTCAAAGTCATGCCACGCTTTGTAATGAACTTAATTCAAATGTTAACGCAAATGTGAAGAGTGAGAAACAGCTCCACCCTTTGCAGTCAAATTCCCATGCTCTAACGCCAGTTCCCTAACTTAATTAAAACGACAATGCGATGCGATTGCATTTTCATGTTCTGTCGCCCCGTTAGTCATTCTCTGAAGGTTTCTCTGAAGTACACTTTTACGTACCAACCGGAAATAGGTAGACTACCATCATAGATCTATGAGAAAAATGCCAACTGCAGGGCGTGTGTAAGAAATGTTGGATTTCACAGATCATATTGATCGGGGTATTTCTCCTCTAGCTAGACTTTTGTACAGCTGGGGACTGCATTTTGACAGTGTCAAGTCGTTGCACCAGTTGCAATTCCTCACAGGCCTCTCTGAGAATGATTGAAGTTGGAAGTTGCTTAAAAGCATAGAGCTGGAGCACAGTTTTTGAGTTAGACGTGTCACATAACAATGTCACAGTGCCCTCAGGTTTGAATGTTGCTCCGCCATTAAAAAGCACGTATTAACTTGTAGGTTTCTGCTGGGTTGGCCAGGTACCCAACGGAGGGCTGACAATGGCAACACATTAGATAATGTGCCGGTGTGGAACATAAACGTAACAGCAACATTTCTAATGGTTACCATAATATACCTGGCATTGCCTTGAGTTTAGAGGTGGCTTGTTGGCAGCACGTTTGGCCGTCTCCCGTTTTTATCTGGAACTGGTGGCTTTCCAAAAAATGTTTTCTTTGGACTGCAATGCCATCTGAAATGACCCAAGATCTCTTAGAATTTGGTCTCGTTACCATCAGCCTATTTTTTGTTCAGAGTATTACAGATTATTACAGATTGTACCTCTAAAGAAGCCTACACCAAGATTTCCTATCCAGTGGCATGTAACATCATGTGCATATTATACAATTTCACAAACAAGCTCACATACAAGCATCTCACACCTGACTAGTGACGTGCTTCCAATTTTTCCACTGTAGCACTCACATTTCATTTAGCTAGCCTTCAGCTCACTTGGCTAGCTCTAGAGCTAATCAGTTGTTTTCTACATCTCTTCTGTCCTCTTCAATGAAAATGAAGAACTCATATTCTGACACCATGTAATGTTTTATGTTTATGCTAAAACACTCAACTGCTATAGTAGAGAGTGCGTAAGTGACTTGACAGGAGAGGATTAACGCTTTGCTCATTCACTTATGACTAACTTAGTAGAGTTTTTACATCCAGCACTTGATAAACAACCACTCTTTTTTAACTCCATGTATGCTAGGGTATATCACATACACTGAAGAAACAGGAGATAGAGAAGAGAGGGAATAACTTCACAGGTTGAGGATACTTCAAATAAATTGAGTATTGAGTGGAAGGATACTGAGAACAGTGGAGAGGTTGAGAGAGAGAGGAGAGAGGAGAAAAAGTGAAGGAAAGAGGGAGAAGAGACAGAAAATATAGAGTGAGAAAAAGAGAATGTGAAATGACCGGTCTGACTTGGCAACTGAGCACAATAAAGGTGTGTCTCATCTAGTACACCAGTAGCGCCCTCCAACAACAACTTAACACACATGTAAACACTAAGACACAGCCTCGGGTCACCACGTCATTCCATTTTCTTCTACTGGACTGAATGTAACACTGAGTGTATAATGAGCCTGTTAAACATCAGAAAGGGCATGATTATCAGATTCTGAAACAAAGGGCTTGATTCTTGATTCAATCAAGCCTGAAGTATTTATCCAGTAGCTCTTTTTACCATGGTCAAACTAAATCACAGAATTTGTCTTGTAGGGCAGTGGATCACAAAAGAGGGACCTGGGCCAAGGGGGACTTAGAGAGCTGCCAGGGGGGCATGATATGAAAGAAAAGATTATGATAAAAATAACAATATGACTATTATTTTACTAAATATATATTCCCCATAGAACTTAAATACAATTCCATGCAAACATTTTAAAACACCTGCCCGTATATCAGTTTACTGAATTACAATTTATATATATATATATATTTTCAGTTACAGCTTAAAGTCATATGGAGTAGATATTTACCAGCTTTGCCCTGTTTATAAGTGATTTCTACCCATTTGCTCCAGGTTTGGTGGACAACACATGCCAACCACAGTTTTTTAAATAGTGCCACATATTCTCATTGGGATTGAAATCAGGACTTTGACTGGGCATGTTGCTGGCACCACCTTACTTTAGTGCAAGGAGGTTGGGGTTTGAGGAATGGGCAGTCTATGTTCGTACTACATATATAGAGTGTATGAAGAATGCAGTATGATTTTCCATCTTAAGGGCCAGTCCAAAACACAAAAAGAACTTTGCTCACTTACAGGGTTGATAACAGCCACAACTCACCACAGATGGCCAAGAAGTGTAAAAGTTAATCAACTACATTTTGGTGTCAGACTTGAATTTTGGTCAGGCTAATTGGTGTGGCTCCTTGTGAGCTGTGTTGCCAGTTATGGAACTTCATTGCGAGTTCCGATCACAACACTCCCATGCTCTGGGAATTGCGCTTGCAAGAACACTGTGAGGTGACAAAATAAAACCTAACTCAAGGGCTGAGGTGCCGAATGGAGTGCAGCTCCAATGTTTGTCCCAACCATGTGTGACAGACACACACACACATCCTCTTTAAAAACATGTTATCCCTGGATCCTCTCCTTACTACACCTGCCATGGGAGGCTATGAACCATGCTGTGTGTGTGTATGTGATCTATGTGTATGATTCTACACTAGGGTGCTCCTATCTTAGCAGGGTCATTATGAAGATGAATAAGGTGTGATTATGAAGATGTATAAGGCGATTAGGCCTGTTGTACCCTGCTGTTAGGTGCTGGGGCTGCCTAGCGCTCATTAAGGCTGGGATGTTAGCACGGCCGCTGTAGCACAACTCATACAGTACACATTAACCTGTCACACATTGAAGACAGTAAGAGAAATAAGAGGGGTTGCTAACCCATTTGTCACTCTGTGCTTGTAAGTGGTCTCGTAAACCATTTTTGGATGTATATGATTTGTTTTTGGAGAGTTTGGTTTAGACTCATGGACATTGTAATGTATCGTAGTCAAATGTGTCAACAACTACTTTGTAAAAAACTTAAACATACTGTTCTTCTACTTGGTTTGGGGAATCAAGTAAAAGCACAGAAAGAGTGGAAAACAGCCTCATGTAAAAATGGGTGAATTGTGTTCAGGTAATGAGATCAAGCCATGTTCATGCAATGTTGAGAGCCTCGCTGCTCAATAACACTACTGCTGAACAGTGTAATATATTGAACGCTGCTGGCCATTGCATGTAGAGGTGGATGTGCAGTTACACTAATCTTGGTCCATGGAATACAGGTGTAGTGCATCCTAGTGAATATGATCGCCCTACAAAGCCCAGTAAGAAGTGAGTCAGTCCGAGTTGAAATCCATCCCCTGATCGGCCTAAACATCAGCACCACCCATGTGATCATCTTCTAGTAGGCCCCAGATAACCGTCTCCATGGCAACCCCCACACCAGGAATATCGTCTTTTTTTTCATAGCGACTGGTTTAGATGTCCACATGGCAACGGCTGCCGTGGGGACAGATAGAAGAGGGGGAGGGAGCAGAGGGGGGGGGGGGGGAGTGGGGGTGGCTGCTGCTGCTGACGCATTAGGTGGCTGCCTGCAAACTTTTCGAGAATTCCGCCCACCGGCACGTCAGAAGTAGGCACTCGGCTGTAACACGGGCGCAGCAACGCCGAGTTTCCTCTGGTTCTGCCTCTGCGTCTCTCCCTTGACCTCAAACAACAACGCCTCCTACTTGAACCAGGCCTGTTAACCTTCACTTCTCCGCCATCCAAAGAGCCTCATGGCACCTCCTCCATGTTTACGTCCCAGAACTTTTCGACTGAAGTTTCCGGAGCGGCGGTGGTGACACGGCTGGCAGGAGGTCGGCGTGTGTGGGCGGACCCTCCCTTGTCTGTCTATGACTAGGGTTCTGGGGAAATGGACGATCCTCAGTTCTGTTGTGTTCTAGACAGTGCCAAGAACCTGAGGGAATCTCTGGAGTTTATATCACTGATGATATTAGTAACAGCAGCAGGGGCTGGTAAAGGAAGATGAGGAATATATATATATATATATATATATATATATATATATATATATATATACACACATAAACACATACACATATGCAAACACACACGCAGGTTCACACACACTATCATATTGTGAAGAATCAGACACACTCACACAAATTGCTTGGCAGCAGTGGTGCTGTAATAGGGACAGTAATTGCAGATTTGAAATTAGTTGGAGAAAAGTCTAAAGGGGGTGGGGGTTAGTTGGTAATTGAACGCTCCAAATTATCTTGAATAATCCCTCAGTAATCTCTCCCTGTGAATGGAAATTGTGTGGAAAGAAAATGTGTTGGGAGTCAACGATTACAATTAAAATAAAAATCACAATTTCAACGCCGTAATCTGGCCCATTGTAAGCATCGGCTCCCAGGGTCTTATGGGCCTGGCCAGGGCTCATTTCTATCAGCTGGATGGTGGAAGAGAGAGTGAGAGAAAGAGAGTAAAAGAGAAGGGAATGAGAAGTATGGCTGCTGGGAGAGCGACAGCCGACTTCAACCATCAGAGAATCCGTGTCAGCAGGGTGAAGAATCCTCCTCACTGAGGAAGGCAAAAGGAATATGTACTTCCCCCTTTCCTAGATAGAGTAGATAAGCAGAAGGCAGGCCAGGTACGGGTGTGTTTCTGGCTCCAGTAGCATCTGAATAAGCATCTCCAGTAGCACCTCAGTGTTTTTCTTGAACAGTTCAAAGCAAAAAGCTTTTCCTCACAGAAAATACTACTGATTTCAGTATGAGGATTTTTTTTCCCACAATGGTAACCTCAACATGAAGTTCATTTGAAATGAGTGAAACCCCTCATAGAAAAATCCAGTTCACAAATGGAGTAAACAGTGCAATTGCTCTGATCACTGGAATCTCCCCATGACAGCACAGACTGACTACCCCGCCGTCTCTAGGGAACAAAACATGGGGATCACGGTGTCACCCGGATCTCCTCCGGTAATGAAGTGCTTTACAGCGGTATGCGACCAAGGCATCCATAGAGGACCTAGGGGTTAGACCACAGCTCATCACAACAGTGTGGGTCGTGGCGGCCAATGGTCATTAAGGTGATTGAGGAAGTCCAATGCCCCACCCCCATCTGTATCGTACCGCTACTTCCAACAAAGCTTGATAGAGTGAGTGAAAACCAGGGACCATAGCCGATGCTATAGCTTCTCCGTTAACACTAAATGAAGATGTCGTTACCAGGACACCCGAGTCTCCTCTGCAAGACCCTGACATCCATGTGTCCCCTGCAACATCGGCCCCCCCCTCCCCTCCCCAGTCCCGCGCTCTTGTGGGTAAGGTCTCTGAAAAATGAAAGTGCCATTATAAAACATTTACCAGCCTGCTGAGTTTACATGTCTTACAATAAAAGGACAGTTTGGAGCGGTTAAGTGTCCCATAAATCTTTCAGCGCACTAATTGAAGTGGTTCCCCCAACAGGCCACTCCACAGCTGCTTTTACAAATGGCACAACTGTGTAGACTGTTGTAGAAAGCTGTAGGCCCGGTCCATACTCCCACCCTGTGATTTGGTGTTATTTTTCAGACAGACACACGCCTAGTGAGCTGCAGACTGATACCGCGTGTTGCAGTGGCCCGCGTTCCGATCCGACAGATCCACCAGGAGTGTTCCGCGTGACTACAAACGGTCGTATTTTCATTGGAATGGATTTGAAATGAACGAGTTTTGGAGGTGCTCGTCTTTTCTTTGTCGTCGTATTTTACGCCGTTATTATGGAGCTCCGGGCCGTACTGTGAGTTCGGTGCTGATTGGAACGGTTGGTTTACAAGGCCCATGTGTTAACTGCAAGGTTCCACTCTTTCAACAGATCCAACTGTGATGGTAGCATGACAATCAAGTTGGATCCATCTGCTTGTCCTCTGGACTGAACTTTAACCTTTAGCTCCATGCTATTCCTCTTTCTCTTCCTTGTTCCCATGTGTTCCTTCCTCTCTCGTTAATGGCCACAAAGCTTGTTGATAGAAATCAATGAGGTCTTTTTGTTCACAGGCCAGAGCCGGACAAGGTGAGAGAGAGAAGTGGGCACACACACCGTCAGCAGTTTGGACTCTGTCCACCCACGAAGGGTTAGTGTGTTTCGCACTCAGGTTCCCACACTCGCCCACCTCTTCTGCTGCAGCCCAACTGCGGACCAGCCGGACCTTGTCCAACCGCTAGTGCTCGGTCAGAACTCAATGACACTGGAAGTTTCAGAACAAACTCGGCTGCCATAAAACCAAAACCCCTGTTCGATGGTGAACAGACGGTCACTGTAGCTGTGAGCCTTTCTGATAACGCTGAACATGAGAAGTGGTCTGTTTGACAGCGCTCAACTCCGAACACCCATTTCTTTGGCAGTCCTCGCCGGGTGTCTCACCCGCTGTGCACCTCCTTCCTCCCCGGCAACACCTGGTGCCCGGCTACCGAACACCTGTTCACCTAATTAGAAGGACACTGGAGGGAGAAGGAGATAAATAAGTTAATGAGACAGTAATCTGGCTCAATCACACGCCCCCGACGTCTGGCTACCCCTCATCCCGGCAGCGGGGGGGGACGCGGTAATGACCGCCGTACGGGGTGCTTCCTCCTCAGCGTGACCTCGAATGACCCCATCACAGACGGGCCTTCTGTGGTTCCACGGGATGGAGGAGTGGGGAGGTTGGCGCGCGGAAATGATGAGAGAGGGAGGAAGCGGGAAAGGAGGACGAGGCCGGGCGGGGGGCTGCTTCCTGGATGGGCCAAGCCAGTGGCTGGGCTGCCCGAGCTCTGAGGCGTCAGCCAAATGAATGAGCATTAGGAGATGAGGTTCCCGTTGCACAGCGGTTGGAGACGCTCCAGGTCTCACCAGCTGCGCCGTTCTTGTTTACAAGCCGCCACCTGCTGCTGGAGAGGCCTCCATCTCGACTAGCAACCTCAGGCTTGCATAAGCGCCAAAGCCAGACCAGGACGTGTGCTGCCTGGGTCGGGGAGATCCATCAGAGCCCCCACCCCCCCCCCCACTGTGTTTTTGAGAGTGCAGTTTCATCATGGTGTTCCCTGACATCACTGTGTGATACAATTTAAATCTGCGTCCTTTTGTGTTTCACCGCAATGTCCCGCTTAATTCTATTACTGGTGGTCCTCTGTAACTGCTTTTCTGACCCTGTGGTTTTTCCTTCTTGTTTCTCTTCCAGGGAACTTTAAAGGGATGTGTAAACAGATAGATCATTTCCCAGAGGACACCGACTACGAAGCGGACCCCTCCGAATACTTCCTACGTGAGTCTCCCTCTTTGGCTTTCTCCTTCACAGAGCAGAGAACAAGGAAACATCAAGGGATATTGTGGTCTGGGCTTACCCATTCTGTCAAATGACTGGGCATCACTAATGGTCATTTGATACTTTACTCTAGTGAACAGTGTAAATACCACTCTACAGAAATACTGCACAGATGATAATCTGGCATTTCTAATCTTAAGAGTAAATAATATAAATCAGGTGACCGAGAAATGGAAATCTACCAATAACCCCTAATTGCTGATATTTAACCACCCTGAGCTATGTGAGCACACTACGACTTTCTCCATATCGTTGCTGAGGGTGGAAACAGTGGTAGTAGTTCTGTTGGGGCTGTGAGTTATTTCACCAGCCATGAATGATATCTTGCTGACTGCTCATGAGTGCTTGTTTGTCTGGTCTGAATTCTGTTGAGCACCTCTTCTTTACTCCTCTTCTCCTCTCTTCCTCTCTCGGCAGTTGCTAATGCCTGCCTCGTGTAATGTAACATGCTGTGTTACAGTCAATTCGGTATCGTGTAAACACCCCCTGTCCTCTTTTTCTCACTGCTAGCAAGACATGGAAATGAGTGTTATACAAGCTGCTCAAACTACGACTGACTGCTGCGACTGAGATTTTAAAATGTACAAAGCTCGAACAAAAGTTGTATTACTTTTTCATGTAAAAATAACACAGTACTGGCATATTGTCGAAACTAGTACAACATTCCAAACGCGCCGCAAGTCTCCAGGTTCATCTTCTGAACGACAGCAGCAATCCCTCGAATTGTTCCTATAAACAGCCGATGGGACGAATCCAATGGATGGATGTCATCGACGTACTCTATGTACAGTACATCACGAGCGGTGCCCTAGCACACTTCAGCACACTTCAAACCCGCGACCCCTCCAGTGACCCCTTCCCTCTCAACGACGCCCAAGTGAACTGCCCGACTGGCTTCCTCTCCTGGTCTCCATCGGGACAGACAGCCACTGAAGTCCACTCTGACAGAAGTAGTGCACTCCGGTGCCTGTGATTAAGCCCAGACAATTCGACCGGGTTTTACTTAGCGCTCTGAGCGATGATGCTAGTCAGTGTGTGCCAGGAGGACGGTTATGATAACAGCTCTGGTAATGATTCTAATGATGCCAGAACCTTAACGAAGACAAATCAAACATGACTGAGCTGGGCCTGGCCCTAATGACGTGGCCTGACTAACTGGCCCTGAGACAGTGAGGGCCACTGTGGACAGTAACTTTGTTAAGACTGATAGTACGGAACAGGTACTAAGGCATGCATGCTTGTGTGTGTGTGTATTAACCACTTCCTGCTCTGTGATTGGACGAGAGGGCCGCAGCGCTCCCAGTGGCTTGCCAATTAGGACACTCGCATCCATAAATATTTCAGCCTCCTTCCTATATAGGTCAGGCCTCTATCACTCTCTCTCTCTCTCCTTTATCCGTCCCTCTCTCCCTGTGAACGGCGTGTGGTTTTTGTCTGGAATTGTACCTCTGTACTACTTTAGCGACAATGTAACCCAACGTTCGGTGCTCTTGGCTGTGTCTGCATTTGTGTCTACATTTATGTGTTTGCGTGGGTTTGTGTGTACATTTATACTTTTGTGTTTGTGTATGCACATGTGTGTGCGAGTGCGTGTGCGCGAGTGCGTGTGTGTGTTCTGATCTTGGAAGGTAGGGTGTGCTCATTAGGGTACAGTGGGCCAATCCAGGACAGGTTCACCGTGAGGTATACGCCAGACTCCAGATGTAATCTCTCCCCTGCCTGTTTTATCCCAGCCAGGCTGAGGAGATCTCTAAAGGCCCTCATTTATATTACCCCATTCTAGTTTAGTGGAGGACACACACCTGGTGTTTTCATAATGAGGCGTTGCACCGAGCCTCTTGAGGGTGACTAAAGTGAGAGAATGCCAGCCGCTCTGCTCGCGTGGTAGAAGATGAAGGGGAGGGTTATAGATACTGTCACTTTCGGAAGTGACATCAGAGGGTTGACAGTCAGAGTGAGGGGATTGATGGGTGATTTATGTAATGCTGTGATTAAACACTTAGCTGACAATAGCCCCCCCACACACACACACACAAACACACCCACACAAATATATACTCCACACACAGATACATGCCGTCATAATTATTTACAGTATCTACACATACTGGCACACACACACACACACACACACACAAACACACACACACACACAAACACACACATGTGTATCAGTAGCAAGCTGCTTTGCAGCAGTGACTGTGAATCCTCAGCTCTCCCCACAGCCAGGCGCTTCACACGTCCAAACATTATATAACACAGCTGAGGCCCACTAAAGTGCCAGTGGGTTTTTAGATCATGCCGTGTCTGAGCTCCCATCATCCACTGCTCTGCTGGGCACTAAGCAGCTGAGGGAATAGGAGAGACGGAGGAGAGAGGAAAGAAAAGGAAAAAACGCCCAGTTACACGAGCGACGGTTAATCTAAGAGGTGTGGGAAAACCAGGTTACGCCTCTGAATGCAACTGTGAGACAGATAGACAGAGCGTGGTTTGTTGTTCCTATGTGTCGTGTCAGTAGTGACAGCAGCCTATGGTATAAAGGCATGTCTCTGTTCGTGGATCTTAGCCAGAGGTCCTTAGGGGTCAGAAACTGGTGGAATGGGCTATATAGGGAGTGGGGCAGGACTCTGGCCTAATCTGGCTTGGGCCGGATACCCCAGATACACACAATGTACATCGTCCTCTCTGCTGCGTAGGCCAATAAAATCAATGTGTCTGGGGCAGGACACACAGGAGGCTTGCACGTAGGGCGACATGGGTGGGACAGTGGGTGGGACAGTGGCGCTCTGGGGCGCATCATTGGTTGAGTCCCAGCATGAGCTCCGGGGGGGGCAGGGGGGTGGGCGGCCACTCGGTCAACACTGAGCCCTGGGTTGGTCATGCTGGGTTCGCCTAGGGCTAAGGCCATGGACCGTGGACTAGAGAGAGGGTCACATCACCTCCAGGCCTGTATCTACCATTGAGGACACCAAAGGTTGTCCTCTGTATAATTTTTTTGTGATTTTTTTTTTACACACTAAATAAAAGTGGTGGAGTCATAAAAAAAACAAAAGAAGAAGCCTTTGTCGATTTCAAGATAACCGCCTGGTGGCACGATTGCTGTCATGGTGATTTGTGGGTTTTGGTGTGAAGTGAAGCCAGACAGGCAGGCAGGCAGGGATCTTGTTTCTGTCAAATCTTTGCTTAGCAAAGATGTTCAAGGAGAACATGTTCTTTTTTGACATTGACGCATCATAGCCGCATTTTGGGAAGAGCGTTCTAACTTTAGTCTGACTACTGATAGATTAGCCAAGTAGGAAAGGTAGCTAGAGAAATCGCAATAAGTATTGTGTAACCAGCTCAATGTTGCAAATCTCTAGAGATAATCTACACTCCCTGGTGATAGTTTTTTGTATTGCATAAACTTGCTGGCTGGGCTGGCTGGCTGGTTGGGTCACTCGTTGACTTCAGCTGACGCTTTGAACCCTATTGACGCAATTGAAAACATACATTGTCATTTTATTTCCTAATATCAAAGTGAAGAATTTGGAGCCTGGCTCATTTCCAAGCCGCACACACCTTAGCTACAGTTGACAGAGGTGATCATTTGCTACATTTAAGTGCTACATTTATACATTGAGCCTCCATCATGGAAGTTGACTGTCTGCCAGTGAATTACAAGGGTAGAATGATATACTTGCCGGGGACTCATGACCTCAGTATTTCTGGAGTCCTAGTTATAGCCTTGATAACCTCCATTCCTTGGGTAGAGGATGTCATCAGGATAATGTTTTAATCGGAGTGACAGCCTTAAAGACAGCCTATTAGAGTGGATTCTGTCTTTTCACTAGGGCATAGTGTGTTAAGTAGCAAAAGACTGTAGAACAGCAGTGGCCTAGGCAACAAATGTGGAGTCCATCGACGGATATATAAACATGCGCAGGCCAATAAATTAAAAGGCAATCATTTTAGTGGCCTGGTGGAGCGCTAAAATAGCGCATCTCATTAAGGCTGGAAATATGGAAGCATCTCCACTTCAAACTCAGCAGTAAGAGAATGGATTCCATACAGATAGGGATGAGAAACACAGAGATTAGTGCTGTGCATATGCTGTTGTCCCAGGCCCATTTCATAATTTAGCATCCTCGCCCCTGAGCTATGGGCCACTCATTGCGCGGTTCAGTTAGCACAAACTGATAGTGCGTCCTGGGCCCAGTGCAAGTCAATGGGCTACTAAGCTGTTTGGGTAAATGCTAGGGCTAACATAAGCTAGCACAGACAGCAGTGATTATGTTTGTGTCAATGCTAAGCTAACAGAGCGAGTTGTGATTTTGTTGGTGCTAAGCTAACCCCTAGCAGCTCGCTCTGGCACAGTGCTGTCAGGCAGGCCAGCAGACGGGCAAGCCTGATCTATGGGGACATCAGCAGCGAAGCGGAGGGTAATTACAGTAATTGGAAGGTGGTTTACGGGGGGAGCTTTAAATGAGAAGACCTGTCATGTGAAGGAACTTCAATGTGCCGGGTGGCCCAGATTATTTTCCACCCTGCTCCAGTGACCCATCTGTGTGTGGATGAGTGGATGAGCGGATGAGGCATGTGTAAGAGAACTGTGGGAATGAGCTTATGAGGTATGTTTGTGTGTGTCTGTTGGTGAGTATGGAGTGAGTCCACTGGGGGCCTCTGTTATAACGTACTTAGATTCCCATGTTAACTACATCTTGGCTGTGCTGGTCCATGTATGAACAGTGTCCTGAAGTGTGCTCTTCTTGCATTGAGTGTAGATCTGTGTGTGCTATTGCACCTGTTTGAACTTGAGTGTGTGCATGTGTGCTTTAGGGGGCTGGTGGGCAGGGGGACTCTTAGTTGAGTGTTGAGGAGGTGGAGAAGGCTGGATTAATAAGCGTTTATAGTATTAAATCAATGCGCTTGGGAGCTAAGGCACCTGATTAGCATGACCCTGTCCTGCACATCCGCACATTGGGGGCTGGGGGAGGCTGATTAAGAGCCAATGCTAATTTCCTCTCACAACGCTGTCAATGAGAAAGGGAGGAGACGAGAGAAGACAGAAAGTTCAAAGAGATGCCTTTGTCAAGTGAACTCTTTGCATATTTATTTGTGTGTGTGTGAGTGTGCGTGTGTGTGTGTGTGTGTGTGAGTGTGCGTGTGTGTGTGTGTGTGTGTCTGCATGCATGCATTTCTGCGTGTGTAACATAATAATATGCAGTTGTTTTTTATGCTGAAGCCATAAACTGGCGGCGTTCCTGGTAAGTGGTTTAGTGTTCACCTGTCTCATTGCATCAGCGCTGTAATGCCTGGTATGCGAGTCACTGTCAGTCAGTGACAAGCTGTGTGTGGTAGTTCTGGTCCAGCACTATGAAGAGACAAGGGTGAGGGAGAGGTGGCTAGATACTGTAAACACTGTGATCAGTGCTCAGGCCGAAGTAGTGTTCAGGAGTGCCACTGCCTGCCGTCCGGGCACCAGCCTAAACTGTAGTTGTGCCAATCAATATGGCACACAGCAGCCTCGTGTCTCTGCGGGCAGCCTGGCACGCACACTGGCACTTACATACGGGCCGGAAGGGCAGCTGTAATGCTATCAGTCATCACTGCACCTCTTGCATTCTAACAGGAACCGTGACAGTCCCAGACAGGGCTGCATTCTGTCTGGCCGGGGAGGCGTGGTGGGGTGGTGTTGTTATGAAGCTCCTAAAGGACAAGATGGTGTTATTACTACTCCAGCCCTCTGACCGCTAAAGACTGGGCTTTTTTCCAGACACCTAAAGTGAAAAGAGGGAAAGAAGTGAACCCAGGGGAAGGCGAGGTGAAAACGCTGCTCCCGAAATGGGGCGCATGCCATCCATACGGACATAGAGGGGGCCTGGCAAGGGTTCGTTCTGATGGCGACCTCGACCCGAATCAAAACTGTGACCTGGCTGCTAATCGCAGGGCTCAAGAGCGCATCCCTGATTAGCACTCTGCCTTGCATGCGCCACAGCGTCAAGAGGGACTTCAGAGACACAAGACTTGCCGAGGTCACCACCGTATCCGGCTATTTGCAGAGAGGTAAAGCGTTCATTTGGACAGGGTCATCACACCTCCCAGGACATAATCTATACTCCACCTCCCAGGACATAATCTATACTCCACCTCCAAGGACATAATCTATACTCCACCTCCAAGGACATAATCTATACTCCACCTCCCAGGACATAATCTATACTCCACCTCCAAGGACATAATCTATACTCCACCTCCAAGGACATAATCTATACTCCACCTCCAAGGACATAATCTATACTCCACCTCCAAGGACATAATCTATACTCCACCTCCCAGGACATAATCTATACTCCACCTCCCAGGACATAATCTATACTTCACCTCCCAGGACATAATCTATACTCCACCACCCAGGACATAATCTACACTCCACCTCCCAGGACATACTCAATACTCCACCTCCCAACAGCCCAAAATCCAAATAATGTCCTCAGATAATGGAATATTACTGTGCCGCAGTAGAGAACCTATCTGCAGAGAACTCAGTGTGGGCCCTCTGTATGAGGGCTGGAGCCTTGTTGGCTGCTCCAGTACTGTGTCTCATTACACTTGGAATGTGCATTGATAACTCATCAGACATTATGCTCTGAGCCAAGTGTTTCAGAACTGCCGTTTTCTCAGTCCGACCATCCATTGACTTGCACCTGCATTGCTGCCCCTTAAAGGTCCCTGTTAGGCGCACATTGCAATGACATCAACATGGACAGGAACCTCTGCTTCTTTGTTCAGCACCAACTGGAACAAGGTATCCTGTGCTTTCTGTCTACCTGTCCAGTCCTGCAAGTTATCTACCATGTTAAAAGAGACCCTCGAGGCAGCAGCCCAAATCCCTAAAAGAGCTGTAAAAGAGCCAAGTGAAGATGTGAAATGTCCTATATTTGGCAGCGCTGGGGTCTTTTTCCCTGGTAGGAGGGAGCTCGGAATGAGCAGCACTCACTGCCTTGGGGCATAGTTATCCCTCCGTCTCTCTCCAAGAATTTCCGTCTCCAGCTCTCACTCATGCCCTCCCTGGAACCAAGGAACAGGAGACCTCATGAAACCGCCTGTCTGAATTTCACACATCCACTAAGCGAACACTTCACTGACATATTCAGTATTAGAGTAACATAGACTGCGTTCTGGCATAAGAAATCTGCAAGGACCCCAGCTTTTCTTTGCTTCTGAGGTAGAGTGTGGCTAGCCAAACCCAGGGGCACTTGGCGAAGCAAACGACAGCCTGAAACAAGCAAAGGTACACAGCATGCTGGTAGGTTACTCTGAAGGTCAGTGCACTTTGGAGTGCGCTGCTAAGCATGGTGGGTAATATAAAGGGAACGCATAAGCACTCTCGGCTGATTGCTACCATTCTTGCGGCATGGCTAACTACTGTAATAGGAACTTCTGTCCCTCCCATTGAAAGTATATAGTTGCTTTCAACATTACCACATTTGGTCTGTGAAGATGGCATTTTGTGGAATTGTAGGCACATTGAAAGCACCTTCAAACTAATGACATTATTTGTGTTTTTTAATTATTCAAACCCCCCTGTATGTTAATGTAGGGCCACTCGGCGCTCACACTCCGTTCTGTCCTGAACGTTTTAAGACTTGCTGCATCGGAAACATTGTTCCGAGACGAGTTCCAAGAAGATTCTGCTGACATGACCCCAGGTTTCAAACATCTTTATCACATGATATTGAACTAGACCTATTTTGTTATGTGTTACATAGAGCTGGTGGTCTCAGGGATGGAAAATGAGATGGCAAAACCAAGTAGTTTGGATGCATTGTGGCACTTTAGGCCTTTTCAGACTGCATTGTTCTTAGCCCAGGGCTATCTTAGCCCCAGGCTGATTGGCTCTGTGTTAACTTAACCTTTGATAACACAAGTGTTAGTTATTCCTGGTCTAAGGCTTAACCCTAGGCTAGTGTTTCACACTTGTATTCCTAAGCCCTGGCCTAACAGACAAATATGACACAAGGCTATTTTACATTATATTCATTACAAGCTACAAATGTGAAGTTATATCTGGCATGTAAATAATGTTCCAGGTACATTACTGACATGCAATCAATGTTGATTAAATTAAGGACTTAATGACATTGGTTGATCAAGTTGCCCACCTTGTCGACCTTTGCATTGACCAATTTGTAAACACTACAATTTGAAAATATGAACATGAGGCAGAGATTGTGACTAGTCGAAATTTAATCTTTCAACATACTCGCGATTTACATCGAAAGCATGCTGCAGTAACTACTTCGCTAAGAAAAAGCTGGTATACGGAAACTTCCTTAGTGAAAGTTCAGCTTTTGTGATTGAACATTATACATTCTATGATTTTGTTCTTGACTCCGTTTCACACTGTTTATTTTGTCACCGTGTTTCTGGGGTTTGCACTGAAACGTCAGTGCTAACCCTGCTCCAGAGCATGGCCAGCTAGCCCAAGGCTAAGGGTGGTGCTAGCCCACTTCAATGTGTAGAAATGTGAACACTTGCTTAGCCCTGGGCTTAGTAGATGGTGCATTGTGAAAGATTGTACATTAGCTGTTTGAAACTAGTTTATAATTAGCCTAGTTTGATCAGTCTCTGAAAAATGTATAGTTCGCCTAGTTAAGATTAACAAAACAATATTTAAAGTTTGTGTCAATTTCTACATGAGCAGATCCTAAATTATTCAAAATATGAATATAATAATTAATAATGTAAATATTGATCAACTTCAACCTAGATGATTATGATTATGACATCCTGATTATTTGACCGTCTGCTTGGTCACAGAAATCTCGTAAAATCTAGTTACGAAAAATACTTATTCAGATGTTTATAGATCATTCAGGCATCGGGACACCTTGGAGAAGTAATTAAAAGGTAATTGATTAATGCAACACGCTGCCTTTTGACAACGTGGTGCAGATTACGATTCGATTCAAAAAGCTTGATTGTTACCAAAAAACATTATGGGCCATAGGTCGATGTACCCCGGCTAGGTTAAAGAGCAACTGTACTACAAAGGAAATGTCTGCTTTAAAACGGTGTATTTGGCATCAATTGCAGTCAGTATGGATATTTGAAATACTTGATTATTGTCATTCAAGGGATAGAACATCCAAAATTCATATTTTTCTCAAAGTCCCCAAGGGATATTCCAGAAGGCACTTAGTCATTTTTTCTAACAATCCATTATATAGCTCGGTCCCAGTCTGCACTTAGCGTTATTAGGATTGTCCAAATTCATGAATGGGAACAGTTTGTACCACTATCACAAAGCTGCATTGCAAGCGTAAAACTACACCAAAGCACTTTAAATTGCATTCAGTATTCACAGTAGCCTTGATTTTTTAAACTTTCAAACTGGCACTAGCAAACTATTTCCTATAGCCACCATACACAGCTTATGTTCTTCAGCATTGATGTCATCGAGGTGAGTGTGAACTTTAACCTGAACAAGCCTTGTGAAGATATGCTTTTCCTGGCTTTTAAAAATTGCTGCTAGTTTAAACTTATGTATATTTTTGCTATACTTTTTGCTGTATTTTTGCTTTATATATTTCTTAATTCTTAATACATACAGTGAATATAAAAAGTCTACACACCCAGTTAAAATGCCAGGTGTTTGTGATGTAAAACATTTTACAAAGATAAAATGTCAGAACTTTTTCCACCTTTAATGTGGTCCATATCATGAACAATTGTTGGACATGATTCATTTCCAAAATGGCTACACACCTGTTTAGCCCTTTCTCTCGCTTTCCAATTTATTTGAATATAAATATTCTGTATAATCTCTGGCCCTTTCCCATAAACAACTCAAAGCAGATACAGATGAGGCCAGCAGGCAGCCTTCCTCATAGTCATCCACACCAAGCATTCATTTCACAGCATCCTGTCAACCAGGTTGGCAGGTCATGTGTCAACGCATGCACAATCAAGATTTGACTCTAGTGGTTAGCTTGTGCTACAAAAGAGCGCCTTGGGCTGCTGTTGCCCCAAAATAACTGGAAAAAATAAATGTAATTCCTTGGTCTACTCCATTCTTCAGCCTTTTTCAAAATAAACATAATTCCTTTGTCTTCAGCCATATTCTCAAACACATCGCTAGAGCCAATTTGTTGAATTGTCAGATATGAATAAAAAAACAATTATTGACAGATTTCCAAATTGTTACCTGTTGGTTATTTTGTTATCTAGCCAACTTTTCCACACATTCAACCATCAGAAAAACTGTTTAATGTAAATAATTTGTTGCACGTCCAATTTCCTGGACCAAACCAGGTGGAATATGACACTTGGCCGACTCTACCTTGTGAATCAGTTGCCTATTCAATGATGCGCTCAAACTCATCTCTGGACCTCAAAGCCAGTTCCAGTTTTAATTGCATCCCTCGAAACAGGAATACATTTTGACAAGGAACACCGGGTGTTTGTAGATAGTGATGAGATAGAATAGAAAACCTGCAGGCTCCGGACCTCGTAGGGTAAGAGTTGAATAGCATCATGTGCAGAATTTGGTTCACATCCACATAGACAATGGGTTTCAGATCAGACCAAGTTGTTAATCTCTCTGTGATAGTCAAGTTTAAATGTACAACAATGTGATCGGAGGGTGGCAATACTGTTTAAAATGCCTGACTGAGGTGGATACGTAATTTTGCTAACTTATTCTTCTAGATTAGCAAATATAGCAGCTAGCAATTAGCCATTTGAGATATATGGTTTTGAACCAAGGGTTTAAGCAAACATTCACTACACCAGAGAGTTCCGCCTCAGGGCCAGCTGCTTCTCAGTCCACTAAGTAATTATTATATCCATGGCTAATAGAACACTATATTTAACTAGTCATTTGATAACCCATACGGAAATCGAATCTACTTTATGGCCATATATATTAAGACTTAACATATATTTATAAATCCATGATCATTTGTGTAATTACATATTTCAATCTAATGTATAAAAAGCAGCCAATTCTTGTATGTGTTGACCAAATATATGTTTACAACATACATGCTCATATAAGTTGCATACATATATTGCCATATATTTATTTTCCATATGGGAAACGTGGATATTTGTTTTTCAACAAGGCCAAAATTATAGTTGAACCAAATACAGAACCTTTTTGATTCAACCCCTCAGAATCTACCCCTCTACCTCCCTGTCTACCTCTCTATCGCTCTGTCTCGCTCTACCTCGCTCTACCTCTCCCTGTCTCTCTCTGTCTCTTTGTCTCTGTCTCTTTTTGTCTTTCTTTGTCTCTGTCTTTCTTTGTCTCTATCTCTGTCTTTCTTTGTCTCTCTCTGTCTCTCTTTGTCTCTCTGTCTCTCTCCCCCTCTCTCTATATTCCTCTTTCTTTCCTGCTCGCTCCTCCACATTGGCGTCACCTTGAGAGCTGCGGTATTAAACATTCACTGTCAACAATCAATACAATTTGGCTGGCCTTTTATCTCTCTTTTGTCTGTGTAAATTAAACTGATGGATGAGAAAGAGCCCCTTTGCCCTCTCCCAGGTTATGTAGTGTTACTGGCCATGTCAATATCCCCAGGGTTAACGTGAGCTAGGGGAGGCTGGGGGGGTGTCTAGAAATAGGGGGAAACAGGAAGGTGCAGGGTGAACTCTCAGGACAACTTAATATTTAATTAGCCAACCACCTGCAACTCTAAACCCCACTGTGAAAGAGGAGGAAGATAATAGAGAAAGAGAGAAGAGGAGAGCGATTTAAAGAGTTATTTCACAAATAGAAGAGACCGGGGAAAGACAAGACGCGTAATGCTTGGAGGATGACAGAGGGAGAGGGGGCAGACAGAAAGACAGATGAGAGAAATGGAGGACAGAGGATGAGGAAATTAAAACAGTGTTAATCATGTTGTGTGACGTCCTGTCTCCATGCCTTGGTTGGGGAGGTGCGCAGTGCCTAGAGTTAGTCATATAGACACATTTTATTTGATTCATTTCACTGTTATTAAACCAGGTACTGTAAGTCAGTTGACTACCAATTCACATTTTCGATGTGGCTAAATGCATACAATTGGAAGACAGGACTGAAGCAAAAAAAGTATGTACAAAATACAAAGGTGAACACTGACATAAACATCAAATTCTAAAAACATCATAATACAACAAAATACATCACGATAGGTTTGAAAAATTCAAGAGGAGGATTGCAGCTTGGATTGATTGTTTTTGAAAAGGTATGTTTTTTAGGACTGACCTGTGTGACCTATCTGCTAGATTGCATGTCACAATTGGAATAGCAGATGTTAAGGAGCTGAGACAAACAGAGGATTTACCTAAAATGGGCCAGTGAATATGTTTGTACCAGTGTTGTGATTGGTTGAGGTTTATCTAAGATACAGCACTGTACTGCTACAAAAACAATGGCACAAAACACTGAACACATGTACTGTCAGTGACAGTACATAACTCCATTACCACATGTACTGCCCGTGACGGTACATAACTCCATAACCACATGTACTGCCAGTGACGGTACATAACT
>JACXGJ010009444.1:0-24267 GCA_016801105.1 Esox niger
CCTTTCCCACATGGTAATACCCATTTGTTATTAACCCCTTTCCCACATGGTAATACCCATTTGTTATTAACCCCTTTCCCACATGGTAATACCCATTTGTTATTAACCCCTTTCCCACATGGTAATACCCATTTGTTATTAACCCCTTTCCCACATGGTAATACCCATTTGTTATTAACCCCTTTCCCATATGGTAATACCCATGTGTTGACGTCTGTTTCCTTATATCGTATTACCAAACGTCATTTGTTTCACGCATGTGTATGATGCTGGATGTAATGAACTAACGGGTACAATAGAAAACCAGCAGTACTCTGTGTCTGTAGGCTCAGAGTTGAAAAGCCCCCAAGCTTAGATCGCTGTGTCTGCTGTTTCTTCACTGAGATTTCAAAATGTCAAAAAATGCTACAGGGAGACTGTCAATGGATACAGCAAAGAGCTTCTAACACTTCAAGGTTTTTATAAACAATAAAATGCCCTTCTCCAATCGCGTTGCAAGCACCACTGTAGCTTTATGATAAGCTGAGTGTGTCGATTGCCTTGCCTTATTAATAAGGAGTTGTTTTGGTTTTTTTCATCAAGTGAGTTATATTTCACTTAATTTGGTCACATTTTCTGGTTGTACGGTTAAACATAATTTTGTGCATGTGTCAAGAATAATGAATTCAGTTATTTGAGTTTTTTTCTCAGTCTCGTGAGGGAAAGATGAGGAATCGGCACTTTCTAGTCAAATATAAATGCAGCAAAATACAACAAATTCTGGAACATTTTAAATTGGTCCTAGACATTGGCAAGCTAATAAAGGTATGAGTATGCATGGATAATGAATTGGATCTGTGATCTATGGCTCCATTGCTACAAAAGCTATTAATAAAGTTGCAATTGCTCACATTTTGTAAGGTATGACTTTCAATTGTTTGAAAGGTGAAACATCCATTGCTGAATATGAAGGCAAACCATCACCATTACATATGGTATTTGGGGATTTTTTTTGTTTATCTGGAGACAATAGCAAATTCTCAATGACACCTGAGGGGGGAGGTGGATCTGTGTCCATGATTTTGACCAGACAGACAGATTCTTGGCAGCGTTATATATCCCTGGATACTCAACTGTACTTTTTCCATTTCCAAATTTTGTAATGTCCAGTTTGCAATGATGGAATGAACTTGTCACAACCACTCCACACAAGACGTAGAAGACCAAAAAGACCAAAACTTCCTTACTGCCAATAGTATATAAAGCATGCTAGTAGTATTATACTTCACAGATCAGCAATATAAAATTCTGATATGCTATAGGCCTCTATAACACATAGAGGGCTTCATTGGTAGTATTTTTGCTTCCTTTTATATATATATATATATTAATTTACAGTTTGTGAATCTTTACTGGAGAATAAATCCTCAGGGGTAACAGCGCCCCACTGTGTCAGATACAAAGTAGGCCATGTTTCCGAAGATGTCTGCACAAGGTAAGCATGGCACAATGTGCAGTTTGATTGGTACATGGCAGTTAGCATTTTCATGATAATAAAAAAGTATAATTAGATATGTTGGATTGAGATGAGGTTTGGGTAACCCTTGCAAAGGAAAACACGTTTACATTTTGCTGGAATAGTGGGGCAGCTCTGAATGGTTTTTGGTCCAACTGTGGGTAGCGGCATGGTTTAAAAAAATTCTATATTGTTTTCTGAAGATTGCATATATTTAATAGCTTGGTCATGCTGTATTGTTGTTAGTATGTAGCAGTTTTCTACAAACATTACGGTTTCTGGACATCAAACAGGTTAGCTCTCTGGATTTGTGATGAAACAAATGGTGGTTTATTTTATCGAATCGTAATACTCTTGTTTTCTTAATGTTGTCATCTTATGGTTGCATAGGCAATGAATTATGTCTCAATAACTAAACAACAATGTTCTGAAGAGAGATTGTAACATAATATTTTTCATGGTTTAGCTTCTCCAGTAATTTTACCCACAGACCACCACTGTTAATTATGCCACATATTGGTATCCTCTACTGAAAATTGCTGAAGAGTGATCAAGAATTGGATAGTAATATATGGAATGTTTTGGTCATTTTAAAATGTTCTCCAGATTGCCTTAAACATTTGAAGCCATATATGGTTTGTATGCTCCAAATATTTATGGAGATAAGGCCAAGTGAATTGTGTCCAATATGGCTCCATGTTAATGAACCAAATCTGTAATGGCACTGTAGCTAACATTTATGTTTTTAGACATGCCCCAGCATGTATCGATAGTATTTAACTGTTCTATCACAGTAGACCACATTATAAAACTAATCGCAATAATATTGAAAGTCAACATTGTTTTGGGGGTTTTCATAGGTTTCAAAGTTGATTATATTTTTGGAATCAATTTATCCAAATTGTATTAAAATCTGCAACACCTTTGACTGTCCAAGTTTCAAGTTCAGGTTTCAAGGTTTATTTGTCAGATGCATTGAACAACGTCGTCCTGCACAATTAAATTATTCTGACATGTCACTGAACAACTAGGTAGTAAGAGTTAAGAAGGAGAGTATGAAGGAAAATATAGCAACAGAAAATAATAATAAATTAAAGCAACAATATACATAACACTGCACTAGCAGCAGTTTAAAAAATGACTTTAACTAGCAGCAATCTGGGTAGTATTACAGGTTGACTGGTTGACTTGCCAGAATACATTTTTCACATGTTTATGATATTTAGTTTTACTGTACCAAGTTCGATACTTTTATCTTAAAAGATAAATATCTTTGGAATAATGGGAATAATGGTTCATGTCATCATCTATAATAAATCCAGTAAATTGTAAGTAGTTTGTTAGCCTGTTTACAGTAGGCTATGTTGAGTGGTGTTCGACATCTTTCACATGACCCCCCTAGCTGCAACCTGATGGAGCAGGTGGGTTGTACTCATAAGATTTGTTGTTTACAGATGACCATGCAGGCAGCAATAACCCCACAAAGCTACTGCATATTTAAAATGCAATATTCCTTTACATTGTACGACTAGATTATTTATGTTTTTTCCTTATATATTTTCCGCTATTTAGGATAAATGGTGAACACCCGATTTTCTCTTTGCACTGCCGTATAGGCACTAATGGCTCATGGAATAGCATAGCAGTCTCAGTAGCATTAAATACACTATAATGTGGTTATTAATTATGATTATGAATATGTCCAAAATCTAAAAGGATATTTTCAGGCCAAAGCCTAGCAGGCCAACCAGTCTACAACATGTAGCTACAAAAAGCTTTAACATTGCCTGGCAGATGAAACGTCACATTGGAAGGACATTACATTAATTTGCACTTTTCCCTCAGTTTAGTGTTTCTAGGCACATCTGAAAACATAAGTGTTCAATAAAGCGATACGTAAAATGCTCAATGGAGGCCTGACTTACCATCTCGAGCTCTGGTGTCGAATTCAATATAATCAAATTTTGTTTGGTTATTTATTTTAATTTCTAAATCAACGAATAAAAGAATTTGCTGCCCCTCTAAATATATTGTGGTAATTTGCTGTAAAATTAATAATAAACAAGTATTCATGTTACTCTGCTACCCATGACTGATATGACATTGACATTGGCATGCAATTATATGCATTAATGTCAGCCATAGGCCTAATAAAATAATTAACACAATATGGGCCTATATATTCTCAATGTATAGGCTACAATGTTTTGATATTCAGGGATATTGTCTAAGTTTTATTGGTCTTCTTTAAAAAAAAATCGCCCTCAAATCGATTGGTTTGTGATAAGAGCTGTGTACAAAAGGAATGTCCATATTATGGAGGAAACCAGGAGGGAGACTACAGTTTTCACTTTTATAAAGTAAAAAGAAAACAGACATTTAATTATTTCTAATATAAGCCATGTAAATATAGACATGAATTCACAAGGCTGCTACGAATATCTTCAAAAGTTGGATAGCCCAGACCTGTTGACTCCGCAGGTATTTTGTACACGTAGGCACAACCGTAGGTTAATTTATTGATTAAATCCTATTAGGCCAACATCTGGTTTTGTGATTTTGCATATGGTAGAACACAAGTTACGATACGTTATGCGATTCGAGGGATATGCTACCTTGATTGTTTGGTCGAGAGAAGGTTAAGGGCGTTATTCCGGCAGCTTGTGCACAGCCAGATAAATATCCCATCATTTCTAGTGCATGGCTGGCGGGAGCTGTCTTTTCAGCACCACGCGCAGCGCTGCTCGCATTTCAGCTGCAGCATCAACTGACGGAACGACTTTCAGATACTGATGCCTCCACAGTTTTTATTAAGTGTTGACGCGTCATCAATCACATCATTTAGTTCGGTTATCACTCGAATTATCTCTCAGTAGCCTAAACAGAAATATAAATGATTTTATAACTTGCATAGGCAAGCTCTCGTTGTGCAGTTGACATAGGCTAATGGTATCATTATTTGGTTTTCTCAAAACAATTTCAGCCCTGTCTCAATGTTGTGGTACCCCTCCTACTTCAGTGGTGCAAGGTGATACTCGAGGAAACGGTTGCATAGCTCACACCGTGGAGGACCGTTTTTTGTCTATGTACAGGCCTAGGTTACCTGTCTTTATTCATATAAAAGATTTGCATCTGAAATGTACGGACATAGTCGGTTAATCTCAGTAGACAAGCGATGTTGTTGCTGCTGATGGTAGTGTATTGAGGCTGATTGTCATGATACAGAAAGTTGACATTTAGAAACAAGGCACAGGTGTCATTAGCTGCTATTGCATCATCATTTTATTTGGATGTTAACATGCTAAAGCTAGCTAAAACGTAATAACCTAGTCGACTTTTCTATAGATAAGAATTATTACAAATGAACAGAATGTTAGTGTTGATACTGGGATGTCGGTATAGACTACGTGTTGCTGGACAAGTTTAGTGAAACACTTGTCGGCACAATGTAGTGTGCAGGCTGCTTGAATTCCTCGCGCTGTATAGCGGTTAAGTGATAGAACTATATTAAACGTCATTCTATACTTGACATCCGCGGCCCTGTGTTAAACTTGAATATGGGAAATGATCTTGCCACAATGTTTGTGCGTAATGCTTTTACGCAAATAAACCTCCATGAAGTGTAGAAGGAGACTCACCTATCGTGGTGATGACAGTGATGGCAAAGTAAAAAGATCCTGCAAATTTCCACTGAACTCCGGCCCTGTGGGGCTCGGCCTCCATAATAATGGTCTCCAATTTGCGGTAGTCGTCCTCGCTAATGTTGTATTTCCCTTGGAGACGCTTCTCCTCAGCCTCCAGCTGTTCTTTTTCCCGCATCTCGAAGTCTGACTCCAGGGCATCGAACACCGCGGCCCCGACCAGCAGGTACGTGAACGTGCAGATGATCAGGGACAAGGTCCGCACGTTCTGCCGCTTCATGACCACCAGGAACCGGCGAGTGAGGGGCTCATGTCCCCTCGGATCCCCCGGGAAGGCTGCGCAGCAGTCGGGAAAACGTTGGCAGCGGCTGGAAGAGGAGGGACAGACTGGCGCGTGTTGGTGACGGTGGGTGCGGTGGACGGAGGAGCAGTTATGAAGACTGCTGTGTGTGTGATCCCTGTAACAGGTCCCAAGATCCTGCTCTGGGTTCGCAGAGAGACACAGGAGGCTGCTCGATCTCCGGGACCACGAGCCCTGCAGCCGAGACACTCTGCGCAAGACCTGCCCAAACCAAGTCCTCCCGGCGCGTAGTGCCATTAACAAGCAGCTGCTAGAATCCTCGGTTGTTTTTCTTATCCAAAAGTGTTAAATGTGTTTTGTAAGAATTAAGTAAAACACATGTAGCACAATGATATTAGATTATTTTCATTGTAAATCTGCTATTGTTTGATGCGGGTTTTTCTGGTTGTGCCACATGCATTCCCGGAAGATTGAAAGAGGAATTAACAGATCCAAGAAAGGTTTGATGCGGGTGAAGCATATTTTCGCATTTGCCTCCTGTAAGTTTTAGTAAGCAGCAACCTGTTCATCTCGCAGCTTCATCCTCAAGTGGCAGGCTATTTTTACCGAACCATCCCCCCATTAGCACATAATCAATTGACTGTGTGGATTCCAGAAATACTGCTCAGAAACAGAAGACTTCTCCATAAGCAATTTTCATTTCATTCCCAACGTGTTGTGCTGAGTTGTCGAAAAGACCGAGGGTTACATGAGGAGAGCAGCAGAGCGGACGATCCGGGAGAAAAGGTTTACTCACTCACTTGATTTGCGCTGTGGGGCTCTGAACACAAGAATTGATCACAAATTAAATCCAATAGAGATCTAACACAGTGTACAGCGTAATTCGTGTACATTGCGCTATTATTCACCGATTAATTTCCCAATATATTGCCAGGCTTTTTTGTTAAAGATCAAACTATCCGAAAACGGTGACTGATAGAACCACCCCATAATCAAATAAATTATCGTTTACAACAGGTTCCATTTGAAATGTTCCTTTGAATAGTGCCAGGCGTTCTGCCTCAGGACATTGCAATGTGCACTCTAGCAACCAAAAGGCAATTCCGAAATATCGGTAGCCTATCCGACACACGATAAAATTGTAGACTCATTTATGATCGGAGTGCACGTCTCTTGTTAGGCGCGCGACTACCGCGAAGCTGCGCGCATCCAAGTGGCCTGGAGCTGATTTCTGCGCAGGCTTCCCATAAACCGGAGTTGAATTAGAAAACGGTTCGGTTTTTCTCGTTTAGTAGAAGTTACTGGAGGCAAATTAACGCTATTTCAGAGGCTGGAGAGCGAGAGAAAAAAGAGAGTGAAGAACTTTGATTATGACATCGAGCACTGTCTTAACAGGCTCCCGATTGTGTGTGTGTGTGTGTATATTGTTTTTGCGCCAAAGTTATCACATGTGAGAAGTGGCAGGCTAGATCGTTGGAGAGAGACTTATCGCCATCTGGCTTTTCATGTTTCCGTCCTATTTTAGAAAACCCCATGTGTTGAACATGCCCCCCCCCCCCCACACACACACACACACACACACACACACACACACACACACAAACCACCCACCCCAACCCTGTCAACCGTACCCCTCCTACCACCACTACCAGTTGAGTTTTTTTCTTCAATCGCATCACATACGATTGCTCTTCTAGCCGTGAACCAAAGTGGGTAAATCGTTGTGTGCGGATAGTGGTTGTTTCGCTGCTGTCCATGGTACTACTTCACAGTGCGGCCTCGCATGTATTATGCAGCGCACCGGCTGGATAGCACGGGTTGTAGTGTCACTGCTGTCTATGCTTCTAGTTTACAGTCTGTCCTCACATGCATGCAGCGCATACCAGGAAGAGCACCGTGATGCAGTATAATCCGTCCATTGCAAAGCAGGAGGAAAACAGTATTCTGGTCAATACCTTTTTTCTACCCATTCGCTATGAGTTGTCTGAGCTACTCAAACACCGACGCAACATGGCAATATTCTGCATTCCGGGCTTCAATCACTTGTCTTAAATTCTGAATGGATCTGCAGTAGATAAGATTATCAACCTACCCCCCTATCTAAACAGCATATTCAATTTATGACAAAACCATTATTAGATTTGCAGTCTGAATAAAGTTTATTGAAGGATATTCTATTGGAAGATCTACACTAGGGTGACAGGTTTTCTCAGGGTCAATAATTTTGACTGTAATCGAAACTGCTATATTCTATGATGTCAGTTTCATTTGTATGGAGGACAGACCACAGCGCACCTCCTGCTCGCTCACTGTAATCAAGGGCATGCCGTGCCAATCCTTTCTACTCTGACTCTATAATTTAGATGTGTGGTCCCCCTTGGGGGAAGTTTAAACTTAAAATCCCCTTGAACTCCACCATAGCATACTTGAATAGGCTTAACTGTCAGTTGGACTTGTCTGCCTTTCACTTCCTCCTCAACAGGTACAATGCCATAACCCCGAAGCCCTCATCCTCACCCTAATTTCCCCATTTTATCTTTAAACCCTTTGAGCCATTAGTCAGTGTCAACTGGGCTGATTAATGTGGCCCTAACGAAGGCTCAAATTAGCAAATCTTAACCATGCGAATTGACAAAAATATCTATTAGTCTATGCCAAAGGTCCAACCCTACTCCTGGAGTGAAACCGTGTGCTGTTGTTTGATATTCCTACACATCAGAGGCTGGTGACACCAACCAATCGTAAAGAATAGTTGATTTAAATGCTCGGTCGGGGGAAGCCACTTGCAGTGTTATGATTAGAATTTCCACTGGTTGTAGCAAACACAAAATATTCAGTTGTCCATATTCAGCCATCAAGGTCCTAAGAGCTGGGTAGAAGAGTTTGGAGTTAGAGTATGACTTGAGCAAAATCCTCCTGCAGGACTATACTGTATGGTTTCCTTCAGGAGCTTGGTGACTGACTGGCTGTCCCCTGGTCTATAATGGGATTATCATGTGCTTCAATGCATTTTCACCATCCTCTGAGACGTACTGGCATGAAAACGATCAATGAGACCTTCTGAGTTTAAGTGTCCTTTACACTGGAAAAAGCCCAGAATGTTTTCTGTTGGAAGTTTTTAAGCACGACTGTCTATCCAAAAAAGTGACCTTGAAAACTCACCTTACGCCTACCCTCAAACCTAATCCAAACTTCATTTCCACGTCCTGCTTCAACCATGACTCAAACCTTAGCCTCAAAAAGAACCCTATGCCTATTAGGTGCTTCATTAATCACCCATTTTTACCATCATTTCATATTAACTGGCATGAAATCAATTAGTGAATCCCTTCCATCTTGTAACCCTTACAATGGATTTAGCCCAGAGTGCTTTTTGTTCAAAGTTACTGATGGGTAGAGCAACTATCTGTCCTAAACTTAATAATACTTTACAGATCAAAGCAAACATGATCTCTCTCTCTTTTGCTCTTCTGAGTTAATCCCAAGAGAGACAGTGATGGTGGTCGTGGGGCATATCCACTGGAATGGAACTAAGTACATCAATCTTGCTTGAAGCTGTGCATAACTGCAACCATTAGGACTCTGAACACCTCTTTTAATCAACACTCTGTGGATGGTTCTGTGTGATATCTCCATAACCTCCGTACACGGCTATTTCTATGCCGCTCAGTCTCCGATTCCCTCCTACCGACCGGGCTGTACATATTCCCAGAGAAGAGTCTAAATAAGTGGGAAACTGGCATAAGGTGCCGACAGTTCTCTCCATTGTGACGATAAAGTAGATCGTTAGATGAGGGAGATTAACCAACAGAATACAGACTTTAAGGGAAGGATTCCAATTGGCCGAGTAGTCCCCCAGTGTTGCCCTTCTTTTGAACAGTGGCTTATCGGAATATGGTTTCTTGGAGCTAGAGAAACCTATCCACAATTCACAGTATGTTTTAGTTTGTTGGTTGAATATAATAGCCTTACAGATTACTGCATAGTTGAGTATACACGGCAAAATCCGCTGTGTGGATAATATATTCTTATCTTGTTGTTTTGTTGCTGCTGATGTTTTTACTGATCTAGGATCTCCCAGGGAAATGTGTCAATGTGTTTCTACAGTGATGGATGACACACAGAAGGAGAGCAATATTATGTACAGAATAATGTCTCTCTTCCGCTATTGTTTTTTTTTGTTGGTTCCATTTGTCCCCTTTGTCAGTTGGTTCTAGCACACAGCTGCTCAGGTGTGTGCAACACTAGATTGGTGCATTGACTCTTCAGCTATTCTTTTCCTGTTCCTCTGCTCAATTAAATTTAAAGGGGCTTTTTTTGCCATGGGTAACTTTGGTTTACATTGTGTAATGCTTGTGGAACATCATAAAAAAAAATAACATGCAAAAGTGAAAGAAACAATACTAGGTCTTCTCTTTGTCTCTTTGCCCCCATCTCCATCTCTGTCATTCTCTGCCCAGTTCCTGTGTTGTAGCAGTGAACAAATTGTTTTCTCAGTAGGCATCCCATCCTGGTACTGAATGATATGGTGGATTAACTTCGGCGTGGCTGCTGTTATCAGTCCAGGCACCACAAGAGGATCCTATCTCCAATCAGTTACCACAGGATGATAATTATTATACTAATGATTTGGTGTCTGGAAGGGTACATGTTTCTTCTACAGGTGCTTATGGGGTACTTTTAAGGTGTCTAGGGGTTTTCTCTTGAGACAACTGTAATTTCTTATCTTTTTCTTGTTCAAAGTTCAGAATTTGCACAGACATAATCGGTTGAAAATCGGTTGTCCTTTGTCAGTTTGGTAACCTTCTCCCCAGGGTTTTCGATGCTAAAAGACTGTTAGCCTTTGGAGCTGAAGCTCCAAGCAGTACCTTTGGAAGCTAACACGCCTCTTTCGGATCTTCAGATGCGTTTACACCTACCTCCCAACTATGCTGTTGAGCATTCCGTTGTCCGTGCCATGGGAATTTTGTGCATCTCCTACCGTTTCAGTAGCTGAGTCCATTTCCAACAAGCTTAGTTCAGTCAGGGACACGACACACGTCATGAATGAAATGTATGAACGGACGTGACTTTACTTCTCAATGGAGAAACGGCAAAAAAGGGAAACTATTTTGATGCTTCTTTAGACGTCATCTGCATAAAGCGTGTTGCCCAGTGCCTTAGACCGGCTCCCAACTGCATGCAGCTGAGCAGGAACACGTCACCTTTAAAAGGGAGAAAATACCATTCACAGTCATGATTTCTATGTTCACAAATGATAGAAAAGGATTTGCGTGACATATTTTTTAATGATGCCTGTTCTTAAATCATTGGACTGGGCAAGAATGTAAAATATGGACAAGCTTCCAAGACTTGGGAAAGTTTCTCGGAATATCTGTATTTGTATACGTTGTTAGCTGCTAAAGTTGGCAGCAGTCGTCCTTGCTCAATAAGGCCCATCTCTCCTCTTTCAGTGTCTGCATTGACAGTGCCCACATCTAACTGACTGAGGAGATCAGCTCCTATCCTATTATCTTTTTGGAATTCTTTATGATGCATTGTATTTTCAGTCAGCATTCTCAAATGATTCTCCTCAGGGGGGAGAAAAATAGAAAGTCATTGAAACATGTAATATGATGCCGCTTTGCTTGAAATGTCAAAATATTCTGGCGGTAATGTCCTGCTGATAGGTTTTGATGGTGTAAATGCTTCACTGAGCCTGGCTTTTCAGTATCAGTCCGCTTTGTTGTTTCTGAGCACTGTACTGTCAGTCCTGTACCTGCTCTGTGGACCCAGCTCCCCTACTGCTGTTAGAGCGGATATGGCTAATGTCAAAGGAAATGGCTACCTAATCAACTAAGAAAGTTCAGACTGAAGGCATTACAATCTGGACTAAGAATCACCGTCCTGAAGTCATTTTCCACTGTGCAGATTTGAAATGGGTGAGAGGCTTGTTCTACTCAGTAAATGGTAGTTATTGATAACAGCACAGAACAAAACAGGGTGAAGACAAAAAGGATGATCCAGTTCTGCTGAAGCAGACAAATACAGTAGACACAGTGTTTGGAGCTTATCAGAGGCTGCAGTTGGCACCCAGATACATGGACAGAGCATAAATGGATGATTCTGTTCCCAGCCAATATAATGGCAAGGCTGGAGTTCCACCGTCACGCACATACCTCTTTAGAGGACGATATCTCACATCAACACTTGCTAGTCTTCACGTCTTCCTGCTATAGAAAATGTAAAAGGGATCCCACAGATCTCTCCTTCTCAAAGTGAAAGAACAATTCCTAGAATTTCCAATGCAACAAAAAGACTTAGTATTGATTGCATGTCTTCACATTCTTGGGGGAGCATCTTTGACTGCTGTTACAGCTGGGAAGTATTTAATTAATAGCAAAACAACTCATAAGGCAACATATAGCTGTTGTTATTGCAAAAAATATTGAATACATTTGTTTTAAATATACTGACGTTTAGCAATATTCAAACTTTAGCAAATTTGAATCAGGATGGAGCTTCAACCGATCAGGAACAACTCACCTCTTGGACAGTCATTCATCTGGGGTTTTGGCATTAAAATATCTAACTGTATTGCTGAGAATGTTTGTTTTATCTCAGGCTTAGATTTTCATAAGGACCCAGGTTTGGCAGAAGTCTTTACTTTTACTTTGCTACAATCACATTCACACATTTCTGGAAAATAAGAAACAAGGTTGGAATTATTGCTTTCCATCAATGATTCCTAACCAGATGCAGGGAGATTTACATATTTAGACAGGACATTGTCCCCAGATGCACGCCTTTAACCCTGGGATGAATAGCAAACGTTACACTCCCAGAATGCATATGCCGGGTCAAAACGACCCCATAACGTAATATGTCTAAAATATTATATTTTGGGGGGGGGAAATAATTGAGTGATGATTTGAGGCTTTCAATAAATATTTTATTGTTTGTATTTTATCACTTTTTAACTGTCTGATACACAAATCCATAAAGACAAAAAATATTAGCATATTTGTCTTACAATCAGTCTTACAATCAAAGTTTCATATTCAACCTTTGAGTGTGAACTACAAAACAAAACCTCCGTACATGTTAAAAATAATACATTGTGAAAGTATAAAAGCATAGAGTGTGTGCATGTAATGCTTACATACGCATTCTTAGTCCAAGCGTTTGTTACAAACCAGAAGCGTGTCTGTGCTCTTAGCAGACCGGTGTGTTGCCCTGAGAACACCAGCGGCGGACTTCCCCATCCTTTGTACTTGGGCAGAAACTTTGGCCCTGGTTGCTCGGAGTCATGGTGGTTTGGCTCTCTCACCCCACATCCTTCCAGTGCTTCAGTGATGACCGGTGGTTGGTTGCAAAAGCCTTCCATGCGTCTCTGCACGTGTGGAATCACAAGCTCTTTGACCAACAGTCGTCGGGGGTGCTTTTCACAGCACCCAGAAAGTAAGGGTTCTGTACCATAAATGCAGTGTAGAGTGTGGCAACATCCAGCAGGTTGTACCACAGCACCATTGGCCACCTGCTTGTCTGGCATTTGCATGTGTAATTAAGTAAGGTGTAATAACGAGCTATAGTACCACTTTGTTCACCACTCTCGTCTCTTCTGCTCTTTCTTGTGACTTCATACACTGGCCATGTTTGTTGACCCCTACTGACAAAAGATAGCTAACAGGGATTAGCTCCTCCTCCATGTTTCTCCAGAACATTTTTCTATTTCACAGGCACTGCTGACCTCTCCGACTAGGGTAGAATTCCACTCACGCCAATGCTCCATTGAAAACCTTTTGATGTCTGAAACCACTTATAGCAGTAAACTAAGCCAGAACTAATACTGACTGTTTTGATACATAGATACAATCGTTCTGAGATTTTATTTCAACAGATATAACTTACATGGCGACATCATTGTTTCAGGCTATCTTATGATCTCCCATTCATTCTAGTAATGAAGAGCGTTAGATGTACGTTCCAGTCCACTCTGACTAGGTACTGTAGATTCATGTCCCAGAATAGATGACTAAGATGTCTAAGTTCCAGAAAGACAATCCGCAGGTTAGGTAGTTGAATAAAATCCAAGTGTCTTGTTCTACATAGCACTCTGCATGTGTTTATTAATTCTGAAATTCTGCCAAGAATAATGAATAACTATTCATTGTTCATAAGCACAGTGGTTAGAGTGGTTGCCTGCACAACTTCTTAGATTGGAAACTGCGGCCTCCCGTTTCTTGTGGAACTTTCCGGGGACTGCTGCGTGAAACGTCCTAGGCTAGAACCCTGGGCTTGCTGATGTTTTTGCCTGTATAACACACAGCCATCCATTACATGAAATTACAAATGTGACCCCTGGATTAAAAACATGCTGTTGGATGAGGTGAAGGCCCACCCTGGGATGACGGTATCACGGACAACATCACCTACAGGAACCAAGTCTTGTCCACTTCCCTCAATGATGGCCGTGGCCCATGAATTGCTGTCTTTCAAACCCCCTCCCAGGCTCACTGCATTCACTTCTACCTGCGTGCCGGCTGAACTGAGCTTGGCTATTTTTTGTTGTTGTTATATATATATATATATATATATATATATATACATACATTTTTGTTTTCTTTTTACTAATGCAAGTACTGAACCACATACTGATTTGATTCCACCTCTTCTTTCCGTGTCATTACCACCTGTTTGACAGCTACCTACAGTAATCAGAATAACAGTCAACAGAAACATCTGCTGCCTGTCTATGCATTATTCATTGGTATTGTCTGCTAAAAAGAAGTGATAGAAAAGAGTAGGCTTTTGTGTTCTAGTTTACATATACTAAACAAAATAGTAAAATGTACAGTGAAACTCAACTGCACATGCAGCTCTGGAAAAAATGAAGACACCACTGCACCCTTTTCTTCCCTTTCTGGAAAAGTAGAAAACGAAGGTTTTGAGTGAGGAACAGAAGGGTTACAATTAAGAGACCCCCAGCAAATTGAACGCTTCTGTTCCTACCTCAAAACTTGCCTTTTCAACTTTTTTGGAAAGGAGAGGAAAGGGTGCAGTGGTCTCTTGATTATTTTCATCTGTGGCATCAATGTAGTGTAATCTTTGGATTCAATTCATCAACTGAACTTTTGTGTGCTCAGCTTTGGTCTTAAGACAAGAAAAATCCGAACATGTGCTTTGAACTAACTCCTGTGAGTTTCTCTAGTCAAGAGCGTCTGCTAAATGACTACAGCTGTAGATAAGAGTGTTTGCTAAATGAATGAAGGTTAATGTAATAATGTAATTTAATGATGTTGTCGTCATGTCTGAATTGTTGCTTTAGCATTGCTTCAAAGGGGTGCATTTAATATTTATTCGGCAAAAAAACGAAGGATTTAACCTTGTCCATATTATCATTTTTAATTAAAACTAAATCATCTAGTTCTAAATCTGCAGCCATGACATGCTTGGAAATTTTGATCATGGCACACATCAGAACTGTCATCACTGACAACCTGGACCCACTCCAATTCTCCTCCTGCCCTAATCGCACCTCTTCCCCCTTATTTAGGCTGAAAGGAGTCGGCATGGGCTCTCAGGTCCTCAAAAGGTTGTACAGCTGCACCAGTGAGACCATCTTGACAGGCTGCATCACTGCTCGATATGACAAGTCGCTTTAGAGGGCGGTGAGAACGTCCGAGTTCATCACTGGGGCCAAGCTCCCTGTCATCCGAGATCTGAAACACCAGGTGTGTCAGAGGCACTCAAAATAGTTAAATACCCCGGCCACCAAAGTTATAGACAGCTCTCTACACTACCACATGGCATGTGATACCAGTGCGTAAAGTCTTTTAACCATGCGAACCCTGCACAGCTTCTACCCACAAGCCATAAGACTGTGAGACAAGGCTGCCAATTGAAACATTAATAATGTCAATGTCTTTCAAATGTCACACTCTCCCTCCAGTGTAAAATATATGCACACACTACACTTAACCAGGTTCAAAAAGGATATACCGGTAAAAGGAAGAAAAACATGATGTCATAATGTCTTATTTTAGAGAACCCAAAGAAAAAACATACTGTTGCGTTTCACCTGCAGCCATCCTGTACACTTCCACTTATATTTATAAGTAACATCGCATTCTGGCGCTGCTCATCTTTCAATAATTGTTTACGAAAATCCGCAAAATGAAAATAACTCACATAGGAAGCAGCACATGTGAGGACCCTGGTGATCAGATTCCTGCTCACCGGGCATCCCAGAATGCTGTGCCCAGTTTGCATTGCCATTGGGCTTCCTAACCACTAGTACGCTGTGGAGGTCAGCTTAGTGCTGTAGGAGCACCCTGAACCGCAGTACCAACAGGTAGGCCCAATTCACTGGTAGCCCAATACTGATTCGATTATTTATATTTTTTTCACATACTGAGTTTCTATCAAATATGCATAAGACTGACTAAATCGCACATTTGCATTGAGAAGCATTGTTTTACCTTGAGGAATAATATTTGTGTACCCTCTTATTCCAAGTGACTTGGTATTGTGTGCATTCATTTTATGTGGTTAATGTTTTGAAGGAGACTAAGCTGTTACTGTCATTCAAACGAGATGCTTTCTATATTGAATTCATGTTAAATCTCAATTGTCATATTAAGCCAGAGCTGTGAAGTTATGCAATGAATTTCTAATCATTTACATCAAAATTTTTTAAAGATATTCCACTGGGTTTCTATCTGGAGACTCTTTT
Organism: Esox niger; assembly: GCA_016801105.1. Taxonomy (NCBI): domain Eukaryota; kingdom Metazoa; phylum Chordata; class Actinopteri; order Esociformes; family Esocidae; genus Esox; species Esox niger. The sequence goes on from JACXGJ010009444.1 coordinate 16,152, forward strand.
ATCCATATGCAAGTAGAACATGGACCCAGTAATTCCCCCCAAAATAAAACACTTGCATTTATTATTGCACATCTTATAATGCACAAATACAAGTAAAAATAGAAAGCAAGTGTTCCTTAATACGGGCTTGAATAAATAGCTTAACACAGGGCTATACAATACATCAGAGAGAAAGCTGAACAGTTTACGGTAACCTCGTTTTTGACATCGCGTTCACTTGTGTTGGTGCTAAACGGTTCCAGTGGCGGTGTCAGGACAGCAGGGTGTGTACAGCCATTTTTTCGCGGCACTTGTCGTAGTACCTCTCGGCAGGTTTTCGCTTCACGCACTGATAAGGAGCGGCTCGTTTTGAAAAGGAGGCTTGTTGCAGGGAAACGTCCACAACCAAGCAGCACTATAACAGATGTGGGTTGGTGGGATCCACCCCTGCTACACTGTTATCTGACCTCTTCAGCCACGCCAGTCCATCATCTCCCCACATCCCAATCTCCTCCCCAGATCTCCTGTTTGTTTGGTTTCGTGAGGTCCAGTTCCCCAACCCACATGCCCACGGCTGTAGGCTTGTCAGACAGAGCCCGGCCCAGCCCACAGAATCACCTGTACACGCCCAGAGACAACCCCGGGGCTCCAGTCAATCAAAGTAACATTGCAGAGTTTATGCACTACATTCGGCTCTTTCTGAAATGGCCAATTCACTGGTATTTGTTACAGCGTGAAAACATACTATCAAGCCAATGTCCATCACAGGTAGGCTTTCCTGTTTCAGAATTCTAGTGTGCGGCCACAGAGTTAATACTGTAAATAAAGACACAGCGTAAATGCTGCTAGGGCGGGTTTCACTGAATCGGAAACAAATACGCCTCCAGGTCTCACTGTGTTTTGATCCTTACACATTTTTTATGGAACTACTGCTGCCTAAGCCCGGAGCAAGCTTCTACTCTTAATGATCAGTGAATTAATTAAATCAATGGTTCAATGAATAAATCGTGGAACCGATCCCTCTCGTCGTCTTGCGTCTGTCCACAGTTGCTGCAATGAGGCGGTGGGCTCAGAGGAGATGGGGTCTGAGACGAGCTAAAGCCAAGACCTCCTCTGCCTTGGATGAGTTATTAGGTGTCACACTGTTCTTCCAGGCCTGCGGTGGAAGCGTCAACGCCATAATGCCCCTCCCCTTTTTACAACAGAAATCTACTTTAAAATGGTGCTCGCTCTCTGAATGTTATCTTCGAGAATTAATCACCCCATTATCTGGTGTCTGCATTGTTGCATTTTAAATGGCGAGTTGAAAGGCATTAGGCGGGCCTATCTCCTGGTGTCGTGTTTCCGTGCTCTCGTCTCATTGGTGTTAAGGCACAATGGTACAGTTACACAGACACACATTAGCTAACTGCTGTAGACAAGACTTCTGCTCTGGCACCTGGTTGTCAGGAACATCATTAATGCATTGAGAGATAAAAGCTCTGGACTGTGTTTGTCTGTGTGTTTTGCGTGCGCGTGCAGAGGCAGCACTCCTCTCACCCCTGCTGGGATTCCTGGAGCGATCCATTCTGCTCTGCGAGGAACGGTCGGATGCTTCACCTAGGGGCACGCCGGACTGCAACTGCCGACTGACTTATCTACCTTGATACTGGCCTGCATCACAGCTAATTAACTTGTATTATTTGTTTATCAATCAGTCAGATTTTACCCAAAATACACCATGGTTTCTTCTCAGACAAGGTGCTTCACGTAAGCTCCCGGGTTATTTGATTTGGCAAAGGACTTACTTGGTAACATGTTTAATCTATCAGTACATATGGGCACGTGCACTTTATTCTCTGTCCTTCATTCAACAGTGGAAATGTTGTTGCGTTGCATATTTTTGGGCTTCCGACAGTGCCTGTGTGTGTACCAAGGGGATGGGCTAGAGCACAGAAATATGGATACATCCTCCATTAAGATATCAGCTAGATTAACAAACCTACAGGCAATGTGCCACGCAGACAGATGTTCAATGGAGGATGTAGAGCCTCACTCAAAACTACCAAGTCAAAGAAATAGCCAATGGGAGACTAGGCAGGAGAGTCCAAAATGCATACGACTTCGCCTGGCTTTCTAATGTCCTCATTGAGAAATACTAGAAGCCATGAATTGGTTATCCCGTTCCTTTGTTGTGAGTTTAGTGGATGTTGCCTCATCCTGAAGAGCATTTGCACCAGAGTCAGGAAAGAAAGGAGACACCTAGCTCTAGAGATGCATTCGTTTTTGATCTGGGCGGGGCTATTCTGGTCTGCTTAATGTCTCCGCCTTGTGGATTGTGTCAATATCAATGGCTCACTATTTCCGGTTGAATGGCTAAATTGGAAATTGGCTTAAAACCTGCAATGCCTATGAACCCATTTCAGTTTGAATCCAGGCTTAAAATAGGTTCAAGGTCTTGGCTGATAAATCTTTTTGGAGACCACGTTGATGGATGGGTTATTATTCTGTAAATAAGGACGAAGTATGGATTTCACTCTCGCTATCAAGTTTTCAAAATAAAGAACCACCCCGGTCGCATGATTGGCCACCTGGAAAAAAAGTCCCACTTTCCCACTTGGCAAACCGATCATTGGTTTAGAAAAAAACCGAGCAGTGTATGTCCCTCCCCTAATGACAAGGTTAAACCTGATGACTGGAACTGGTGGTGATCTATGTCTGAGACAAGGTCAGGTCACTTCAAGGCGCTCTGTAACTTCGATGAGGTGACCAGGGGACCGGAGTGCACCATTAAAATGGTTTAACTGCAGAACCAATATAGAAATCTATGAGAATGATTATACAATTGGAGGCAAGAATCCATAGAATCAGGCTCCATATCAATTCATGTACTACCCATATATTGTTATTTCAGATTAAGAATAATATGTCACAAAACATAGTGAAAAGTGTGTGACAAAGTGCAACCATGCATGTTTTTCGGGCTCATATAGACCATAACCCCTTGCGCAATGGAAGCGTGGTTGGCAACAATTCTCATGTGTTTTTAGTGACGATTAAAACTCGTCACCTACTTTGTTACTGCAACAATATCATACACGTGTGAAAGAAAACAAACGTTGTGCCATGAAATGTAGCATGCTACATAGGTTAACATTAATCCATTAAGTGCCAGTGTCAACGGTATCTTGGTAGCAGTAGCCAGCTACCTTTGCTCAAGCAAGGTTAGCTTTGGAAATGTAGTTTGTCTTCAGTCTCACAAGCACGGGTTATTAGTTCTCAGGACTATTCCAAGATTGTAAGATATAAGTACTACCGGACTGAGTTATTCAAGCAGCTAGTGGCAAAATACATACATGGATGCTGTTTGTAGTGGATGACATACATGGATGCTGTCATCCAAAATACTAAGAGATAAATAATACATTTAATAAAAGGGAGTCAGTTTAGCACAATGCTTCATATTGTCTAGTTAAATATTCACATTTGGGATTCTAATGTGCGACACAGTGGTATAATTGCAAGATGCAATTTTATGACAAGGCGTCCCAATGCTAGCATACTATTTCCTTAACAGTACATACTTCATCATCAGAATGGCAGTACATTTAGTATATATTAAAAGTATGCTAACTGACATGCAGCCACTGAATCTCTATGTCACTATATATTAAATGAACACCATGTTCGTTTTGAAGTTGGCTCCAATCAACATTTATTATTTACATGTATTGTAGGATATTTTTGATCAACACCCAGCGATACAGGCCCAAATACACAAACTCAGTTGTAAAAATCAATGTTTGTGGTCAGAGGGAGAGATAAAGAGACAGAAAAAAAGGCTAATTGCAGAAACCACAATTGAACAGGGCTGGTTGTGGATTCAGGTGGTGGCGTAATACAAAGTGCCTGTCAGAATATATTGTCTCATTTCTATACAGACAAGTATAATCCAATACCCAGGAGATGACGCTCGATAACGGTGTTTACATGAGAGTATCTCTTCTGAGCTGCGCAGACAGACTGTTGTGAGGAAATGGTTGGACTCATGATAACAGCCGGGAACGAATCACATTTGCAATTTCGCAGGGCTTCAGGATTGTACCGTGTTGAGAGAAAATCAGGAAAGCGATACGGACGCTGATTTAATCCCTCAAACCGCCTGCCATGTTGATGACTGCTGATGTGATACTGTACCGAGTGGCCTACATTTGTCTACAGGTGTGTAGGTTTAGTCTGAGTCCCCCCCCCAAATGTCATCCTCACCTCCCTTTCATGTTTACCGAAGGACTACAGTGTCTTTTATTTTCACTTCTAGAGTGCCGGACTCTATGCCCCAGCCTCCATGGGCGCCTCCAGGGCTCTGATGTGTATGCTGGGCAGGCCGAACCAGGACGGCGGCAGCTCCTTGCCCTGGCCAGCAACCGGCTCCTTTCCCACGCTGTCGTCCTGGAACTTGATGTTGAGGTAGAAGTCTCCGGAGTAGAGGAACAGGAGGGCACCCAGACATACAGACTCCTCTGAGGGGTTTACCTGGCGGGGGGACGAGACACGGATTATTTACAGGGTTTACGAACGTCTCACGGACAATAGTTCCCCTGACGCGCGGCACACACCGTGTCAATGTAGAATGTGTTGGATCCTATGAAGGTGACCGCGTCCTGCAGGTCATAGTTCTGGACTCCGTTCTGGTAGTCCTGGAACGGAATCACTGTCAAGGCAAACGGCCCGACCGCGTTCTTACTACGATTGGTCAGCTTAACCTCCAACGGCACCGCGTCGCCCACCTTACAGTCGGCGATGATGTCACAGTCACATGGTTTCCCGTTCACCACCACGTCTAGCGGAGACAGAGACGGAGAGAAATGAGGGAGAGGGTTAACGATAGGTTAGCAGCTATTGATGAAAGCCTAAGCAGCATAGATTGTTGTGTGCAGCGGCCTGCTTCAAATTAATGATTAGTTTCTCTGAAATATCAGTGGTTGACTGGATTTTAGGATTGATTTATTATTTATTACTGTATTGAACAATTGTCAATATACTGGAAGACCCACACCGATCAAAATAAAAGTCAAAGGAGGCCTGCAACTGGAAACATCTGTTCCATAAAAAGGGATGCATTTGTAAACTGAAGCACAGAAGGGCAACTTAATCATGGAGCTTCATTATAGAACAGTGGACCATTTAAAAATATATATAATGTCACAGAGCGATTTCACTATTCACATATTGGATGTCTTTCTTTCACCAATCACAAGAATGTCTCTCGCAGTCTCCCTACAACGTTGCGCTCACATTTCAGAATTAGCCATGCGTAAGCTCAGATGTTTCCATTTCATTAGCAGTTCATTTGCATTCAGGAGAACACGGTACACACAGCCCTCACATGAGCAGACCTCCAGTCTTGTAGCACATTCTTTCTGTTGAGGGATCAATACACTAAAAGACCTTCTTATTGACATTTAGGTAGGGTGAAGGAGCCGAGGGAATTAAATGAGTTCACACGCCATCCTATCAACCTCACGCATGGACAATTTCTCTCAAGAAGGGACCAATGAGGAACACATCCCCCCACCCCAACATGTCCACAGACAACGACACTCTACAATTTCCCCTTTGTCTGCTTCTACTCTCCACCAAGTTCCCTCTCTCTCCGGATCGCCATATCTCTGACGTGACACTGGATTGAATTGGTGAGTGAATATCTCCGATGTGTAGAGATGGTGGTGCTCGGTCCAGGTGGCGTGGAGACCACATGTTTTGAGAATGAGCTCTACGGAGAATCCCGTGTCCTCTGGGAGGGACGTGAAAAGATGGAGGGAGAGAGAAATGTAGCCCCTGGCCCAGTGGCTGTGGTGGGCAGTGGTGGTCAGAAGCATGGGTCTTGCGTGAGTAATCGGGCTGTGCGTTGGGTAAGGGGCCGGGCCTCCCAGGCGGACATGCTGTAGAAAGCGAGCCTGAAACCTGGAGGGAACGGCGCACGCAGAGAGAAGAGCCCTCTCCCACCCCGGGGAAACCAGGGTGGGCATCTGTCCAACCCCAGGGGATCCGCCAATCTAGAGGGGTGACATTAGGCAATCCGTTTATACAGTACAGCTACATGTTTAAACCTGGAGCGACACGTTCAACTTCAGCTGCGCTGTGGCTCGGCCACGCCGTCTCTTCACTCAGTAGGACAAGCAACTACTGGTTTTCTAAAGGAGACTGATTTATGTCAGACTGTAAAGGTTGTCTTCCCACATGGTTGATAAAGAACGGGAGAGGCGCAGCGCTGAGAGCAGAAAGTACCAGTGTGATCAGGACTGTGGTGCGATGTCACTGTCCATTACTCATCAGGTTCTTTAATAAGGATTCGCTCCCGCTAGGAACTTGGTCCTACAATGTATATTCAGGAAGACGTTTTCCAAAAAGTGTCTGTCTTAATCTGGGAAATGTGGACCCAGTTGTCTTTAGCTTCTCTTTTTAAAGCCAAGTGATTAGGCTGTGTGCTTACGTTAAACCTCAGTCTGAGACCATTCTGACTAGTCACTCTTACGTTCGCTTGCAAAAGACCTGCAGAACGTAGTAATCCACCTGCTCTATACAGTAGACGGTATTCATAGGTCGCTTAACCAGATCTAATGTCACACCTTCCCAGTTAGATTCACTTGTTCAAAGGCTTGTTGCTAGGAGATGCGCAAATTATAGGTGCATTGGTTCCAAACAGCGATGATGAATTCCAGCGCATTAACGCGCGAACAAAAGAGGAACACAAGTGTGAGATGAGCTAAGCTACCGAAGAGTTGGGATGGAATGCAAGCGTGCACATACTGTTCTGTTGGTTTCTCTCGTCAGTAGTCCACAGAAAGTCTGTGTCATTATGGAAATAATGTAGCTTTCCTCAGAGCAGTGAGGGAACATGGGGTCACAGAGGAGTCATCTGCAGTGGAAAAGTACCATGAAAAAAAACTTCAAATATGCAAATAACACAGCTCACATTAATGGCTGACATCCCCATCTAACATGCCCGAACCATAAAGCATCATGAGAAATGGATGGAAAGTAAAGAGTTTCCACAAGCACATTTCATTTACTTGCTACATATTTCTTTACACACTGAGACAGCATCCTCAGAATCATGACAGCCAACAGCGGCCAGGCACTGATGTGTTTGCTGAGCTTTAGTTCCTCTGATATCCCTCTCCATAGCCATGATGAACAGATAAGCACACCATGGCCTCTAAATAAATAATGGCCAGTGATTGGTGTTCCTCCGAACCAATCAACACGGCGAAAAAACTTGAGTTATCGGACTGGTTGATTGAAGGCCCTCTACGTCTTGTTGCAGCTTCCTCCGACAAGAAGCACAAGAACCAAAACAAATTGTTGCTAGTTAACAAGATATGCTGTATAGTGGGTGTGTGTGTTTAATGTGCATGTATGTGAGACTCCACCGTAGCAGCATTTCAACCATGCTAGAAAGTTCCACAGGTGTGTGATTTCATACAGGCTTGAGTGAACCCACCGCACCCCAGGTGCTGAGAGGAGGGCGTGAGGCAGAAGTATAGGTTGGATTTAACACAAGGAGAATCAACGCCTCCTATTATACTCAGAATGGGTTTACAGGGAGGAAGATGGGAATGTATGCCAAGCATGATGCAGAGCAGAGCAACAAAAAAATAGGGAGTGTGTTGGAGGGGTCTGACAGAGGAATGGTCCTAATAAAACCCCAAAACACAGGCAGAAAAGCAAATGCCACCAGCCTGGATAGTGGAAGAACAGGGATGTGTGGAAGGAGAGGGAGGGAGACCACTGCGATCCAATAAACCACTACTAAAGGTTCAATAGCTGTTCCCACTGTAGTAGCAACGTGTAGTCTATTTTTCATAAGTGCTCTGTAGCTTTTACACAATGTGTTGACAGTGATATGATATGCCTGGTAGGATAGCAGATTACATAAATGTACCCAATGTTGCTGTGGCATCAGGTAGAGTGTTAGTGTGTGTGTGTACAGTATGTATGGTGTGTGTGTAGAGTATGTATGTTGTGTGTTTGTGTGTGTGTGTGTGTGTAGAGTGTGTACGGTGTTTGTGTGTGTGTGTAGAGTATGTACGTTGTGTGTGTGTGTGTGTGTGTGTGTGTGTAGAGTATGTACAGTGTGTGTGTGTGTGTGTGTGTG
>JACXGJ010009445.1:0-24261 GCA_016801105.1 Esox niger
GTTTATTTATATAGCACAATTCATACATAGAAGCAATTCAATGTGCTTTACAGTGAAAATAGAAATAATGCAATAAAATCAGAAACAGTTTACACAGAGGTTATTCCTCTGATAGCACCAGAACTTGCATTACAATTGGTAAAATATAGCAGGATGTACATTTAATAACACAATAAATTAAGAAGAGAAATATAAAAAACAGCATAATAATAAAACATAGGATAATAGAATTGAGATATAATATAAAACATAGAAAGCTAAAAAACTATAACACAGAATCATAAAATAGAAATAGAATATAAAACATAGGAAGCTAGAAAAACTATAATACTTAACAGTTCTGTTATAAAAACAGGCTCACAGTGGGGTTAAGTTTGAGAGCTCAGTCATAGGAACGTCAAAAGATAAGTGTTTTTAGCCTGGATTTAAAAATGGACACATCTGGTGAACGTCTAAGATCTTCTGGTAGTTTATTCCAGTTGTGTACAGCATAACTGCTAAACGCAGCTTCTCCCATGTTTAGTTTGGACTCTGGGCTCTACTAGCTGACCTAAGTTCATGGATCTTGGAGCCCTGTTCGGTTTATATTCTTCAAACATATCAGAAATGTATTTGGGTCCTAAACCATTCAGAGATTTATAAACTAAAAGCACCACTTTGAAGTCTATTCTGTAACTGACCGGAAGCCAATGCAAAGATTTAAGAACCGGAGTGATGTGCTCGGTCCTCTTGGTCCTGGGTAACATTCTAGCAGCTGCATTCTGAATGAGCTGCAGCTGTTTTATAGTATTTTTAGGGAGTCCAGTTAAGAGGCCATTACAGTAGTCAACCCTACTAGAGATAAAAGCATGGATGAGCTTCTCTTGGTCTTTTTTTTAGATAGGTTTGACTAAATCTTTGAGTTGGAATGGCAGATGAGTTATTTCAAAATAGTAACCCAGCTTAAAACCAGATTTACAAACCAGATGCAAAAGCAAGTGGCTGCACTAAACATGTACTGTGAAGAGACACAGATATCATTATGAACTATGGTATTTATTGTGTATTTTTCTTTTATAGTTTTGTGTGCCTGTTTATTTTCATGTACTGGGCTGTCTTCTCATTTCTGTTTGGACCTTAGAAAGAGTAGCTGTTACATAGGCAGGAGATCCTTCAAAAATACTAACTTGTGTGTGTGTGTTGTGGGGTGGGTTGGCCAATGTATGTTGGTTGTCCAGGTACTTTGACTCCGTGGACATCTGTAAGATCCATTCCGACTGGCAAGAAGTGAGAGTATCAGGCATTTTCCCTCGAGGAGCCAGTGTACCTGTGACTGTGACCTCTCTCACCGTTTTGGAGAGAACAACTCTGGAGTTTGCCCTGTTCCAGGAGGGGAGCCGGTACGCAATGGAATCCTACTATTGAATTGGTGTCAATGTAGATGTTAGGTTTGTCCTGCACTTTGTGAACTAGGTAATTTGTCTTTCAGCAAAAAGAACAGTCAGGAATCTCACTTGTGTTAATGTCATGCCACACCCATCTGACAAAAAGGGTTGAGCAGCCTAAAGCATTAGAATGCATATTATTATACACCGATCAAACATAACATTACGACCACTGACAGGTGAAGTGAATAACACTTATAATCTCATTATCATGGCCGTGGGTGGGATATATTAGGCAGCAAGTGAAAGTTCTGTCCTCAATGTTGATGTGTTAGAAGCAGGAAACATGGGCAAGTGTACGGATCTCAGCGACTTTGACAAGGGCCAAATTGTTATGGCTTGACGACTGGGTTAAAGCATTTCCAAAACTGCTGCCCTTGTGGGGTGTTCCCAATCTTCAGTGGTCAGTACCTATTAAAAATGGTCAAAGGAAGGAAAAGCGGAGAACCAGCGACATGGTCATGGGCGGCCAAGGCTCACTGATGCACATGGGGAGCATAGGCTGGCCCGTGTGGTCCGATCCAACAGACGAGCTACTGTAGCTCAAATTGCTGAAAATGTTAATGCAGGTACTGATAGAAAGGTGTCAGAACACACAGTGCATCACAGTTTGTAGCGTATGGGGCTGCGGAGCCTCAGACCACTCAGGGTGCCCATGCTGACCCATACCAAAGCACATACAATTAGCACGTGAGTGTCAGTGCTGGACAACAGAGCATTCGAAGTGGCCTTGTCTGATGAATCACGTAATCCTTTACATAACGTGGATGGCCCGGTGGGTATGCGTTGCTTACCTGGAGAACACATGGCACCAGGATACAGTATGGGAAGAAGGCAAGCCGATGCTTTGGGCAATGTTCTGCTGGGAAATCTTGGGTCCTGCCATTCATAATAATAATAATAATACATTTAACTTATACAGCGCTTTTCAAAGACGCTTTACAATACATACATAACAAACAACTACAGATAGAGCAATGAGACAAATGGTAGCTAACAAAACAAAAAGGGGGGTTGGTCAAACAGCATGGGGCTGGGTCTAGAGATAGACTTGTTTGAACAGATGAGACTTGATGTGGTGGATGAAGATGGCAACAGATTTGGAGTCACTGATGAGTTGTGGAAGTGCATTCCAAAGTCTTGGAGCAGCCTATGAAAAAGCCATGTCTCCAAAGCTCCGCAGCTTGGATCGCGGGATGATAAGGAGGCCAGTAGTGGCAGAGTGGAGTGACCTGGAAGAATGGTATTGGGGAATAAGGTCATGGAGTTAGGGAGGAGCAAGCTGGTGGAGGGCTTTATACATGAAAAGAAGAATTTTGCAGTCAATGTGTTTAGAGATAGGGAGCCAGTGGTGTTCTTGTAGGATGGGGTGATGTGCTGCAATTATTTTGTGTGTGTGAAGAGTCTTGCAGCTGAATTTTGAAGTAGTTGTAGTTTATGGAGTGTTGAAGAGTTAATACCAGAAAGGAGAGAATTGCAATAGTCAAAACGGGCAGAAATGAATGCATGTATTAGGGTTTCAGCAGCAGTGCGGGACAAGGAATACTGTAACTTGGCAATATTGCAGAGGTGGAAGAATGAGGATTTGACTGTCTAATGTGTTGTTCGAAGCTGAGTGTGGAGTCCAGTATGACACAGAGGTTGCTTGCATGAGGGGATTGAGATACAACAGAGTCATCAATAGTGAGGGTGAAGGTGCATGCTTTGGTTAGTATGGATTTTTTACCTAGTAGTAAAAGTTCAGTTTTGTCACTGATAAGCTTGAGGAAGTTCTGCTGCAGCCAGGTTTTTATTGTTGCCAGGCAAGTTTCGATATGAGACAGAGGAGGGTTGGTGAGGGATTTAGTGCTGAGGTAGATCTGAGGGTCATCAGTGTAGCAGTGGAAGTCCAGTTTAAGGACAGAGGACAGAGGATCTGATCAAGGGGGTGGATGTAGATGATAGAGAGCAGGGGCCCAAGAAAGGAACCCTGGGGGACACCCTGTGTGACTACAGCTGAGTCAGACTAATGACCATGGACCGAAATGTTGTGAGTAAGTTCGGTGAGGTATGAGCTTAGCCAGGAAAGTGCGTCTCCCTCAACACCCAAGGCTTTTAGCCTGGTGAGGAGGATCTGGTGATTGATTGTGTCAAAGGCAGCACTCTGGTCAAGCGGGATAAGCATGTTGAGGATCAGCATCAGCAGAGACAAGAAGGTCATTAAGAACTTTAAAGAGGGCAGTTTCATGACTGTGAAGTGGTCGGAAGCCAGATTGAAAAGGCCCAAACAGACAGTTATTGAGGAGGTGGCATTGAAGTTGGGTGGCAACAGTCCTTTCCAGGGTTTTCGCAAGGAAGGGGAGGTTGGAGATGGGGTGGAAGTTATTGAAATTGGTAGTGTCCAGGCCAGGTTTTTTTAGGATGGGTGTGACAACAGCATGTTTAAAGCTGGACGGGACGATGCCATGGTAGAGAGAAATATTTACTATTTGAGTGATGTATGGACAGAGAGCAAGCATATAGGCCTTAATGAGAGTGGCAGGAAGGGGATCCAGGGAGCAGGTAGTTGTTTTTGGAGATAAAATATGTTTTGTGATAAATGGTGGGTCGACTAGGGTGAAGGTGCTCAAGAGGGTTTGTATAACAGGAGAGGGAAGGTGGTTGAGAGTGGAAGAAGGAACTGGGGGAGATGGGTTAGCCAAGGAAGCATTAATGTGAGTAATATTGTCCTTAAAGAACTGAAGAAAAGAGTTTGCGAGCACTGTGGATGGTGTGGAGGGCTCACTGCGTTGTAGGAGGAGTTTGTTGATAGTGGAGAGCAAAGCCCGGGAGTTTGTGTTGGAGGTTTTGATGGTGTCAGAGATGAAAGAGGTTCTGGCAGCATGAAGCGCATCTTTGAACAAGGACAGTTGAAGCTGATAGGCATTTCTTATAACAGTTAGGCAGGTTCTGGTTCGACGTTCAAGCCGCCGGCCCTCCTGCTTCATGGCACGGAGCTCAGATTTAAACCAGGGTGAAGAGGATGTGAAGGTGACATTAGGCAGGTGGTCATAATTTTATGACTGATCGGTGTATAATTGCTTTAAGCCAAACTGCATTCTGGATTCAAACTATTCAATTTTCTTCCACAGGCGTTCTGACACAGCAGAGAGCCATCTACTGGACCTGTGTGTCCTAGTGTTCCGTGCAGTGTTTGACTGTGGTAGTGTTCTGGTGCTGGGCAGGCTCTTAGCCCACAGCAAGCGCTCCGTCAGGAGGTTGGTGCAATGTTACCTGTTGTGGAGAAAATTCTGTTTCAGTATTCTGTTTATAGTTGTGGCTAATACAAGGTTTTGTATATTGAACAAATATCAATGAATATATTGTTTCCAAAAAAAGATTTGTGGGCTGTGACGTGATGCTGGAGCCTGGGGAGTACGCCGTACTCTGCTGTGCCTTCAATCATTGGGAGAATTTAGAGGCTAAAACTAACCAAACAGGCAAGAGCACACACACCCCATCTCTGTTGCACCTTGCTCTCGTCCTCTCATTATAAAGCGTTGATGAACCACTTTGTGCCCATAGGGAATATAATTGTGTGGGGATTTTCTTTAGGGGTGGTGGTTGTGGGTCTTGTGTCGCGAGGATGTCTTATTCAAGTAAGACAAGACATTGATATCTCTTTCTCTGTCATTGTGAAAACTTTGTGCGCCTGCAGAGTCTAGCTCTAGTCAGAGGCTCCCTGGTTACACCCTGGCTATCTACAGCTCTCGACAAGTAGTGGTGGAACCTGTCAAAGCTTCAGCCAACACCATAGCAGATGCCATAATCCTGCTGACTGAAACACGCGGGGAGAGGCATGAGGTTTGACCTTCAAAATAATCCAGAATTATTTTCAGTTCAGCCTTTGGATGTTGGCACCATTACGTTTTTACAATCATGTGACCGGTAGATTCAGTGTGAAATGACACAAAATGTTAACACACAGCAAGTTGTACCCTGCAGGGCCGGGAAGGCATGACATGTTACTACCTCACACATGGTTGGGCTGGCCTCTTGGTGGTTGTGGAGAACCGTCACCCCAGGTACCACCTCCACGTGTCATGTGACTGTAGTGACAGCTTCAACGTGGTGTCCACGCGCGGGTGCCTCAAGACCATCGACAGCATCCCTCCCCTTCATAGGTACAAATAAAAAACACAGTTAACCAAAAAGGCAGGGCTAAATAGCAAGATGTAGGAATATCTGAATTATAATTTGGGGAAGATAAATGGTAGTCTTTTTTTAAAGTATAACATTTCTAGCAGATCTGTTGCAGTCTTTTAATCAAAACCATATATAAATAGTTTATATAGAATATAATTAGTTAGTTCTGTGTCAGACAGGTAATGGAGCAGCCATGGTAAAATCCCAAATAACTAAAATAGATCACTCCAAATAATTATGCCCTTACCTGTATATCTCTATGTTAGGCAGGTCCTCGTGGTTTTATCTCAGTTGGAGGGCAATGCCGGATTCTCCATCACACACAGACTGGCCCACAGGAAGGCTGTCCATGCCTCGCTGGGTGACTGGACCCCTAACAAGGCTACTCACAGCCCCCTACTCACCCACCACACGGCAGGCCTCCACCAACCTCGACCACTTTGACCGAGGTCTCTACACCCTAGACCAAGGGTAGTCATCTCTTACTATAGAATATTCATGGGCCTGATGGTTTTCTTTACTAAGTAATCTAATTACACCCAACTGGTTTCCCAGGTCTAAATAAGTATCCAATTAGAAGGTTGCAATAAAAAATGGATTGGAATTGGCTTCAAGATCCAGCAGTGAGTTTTAGGGCCCTAGACCCAAGGGCTGTTCAATTCCTAGGGGGCCAAAATACTTTTGGTTCCATTCTTCTAAGTAGGGACTGATTCAGTATTAATACCTTTGACCTTTTTATGTTACTTAAAGTAGCATTAGTGTTTTACTGTAAGTTTGTCTTTCACTTTTATTTGCATTTGTTGTTTACAACCGTTGGAGCATATTCTCACAAAGCGTATGAGGCATTTTGAAGTGATAGTCTTCATTAATCAGTGGATTCAACTAATTTAGAGATAATAATTGTGTAGCAACCCCAGATTGTCTTTTTAATGTGTGTTCCCCTTATTCTTGGGAGGTTGAAACCTGGGGACTGTTCTGTAGTGCATGGGATAGGGTTAGGTAGCCGACTTATTTGTCAGGTCTAATGAACTGCACAGTGTGATTTGGATTGAATTCCTATAAAGGTGTTTTTTTCCAAGATTAATATATTTTTTTGTTGTGCGAAAACCAATATAGATCAGTGGAATAGCCTAAGTACCGCAAACCTGACTCACCTGGCATTCCCCCAAAAAATATTTGGCAAAGTAAGCAAGCACCTATATTCCTATACAACATAATCCTCATTGTTTGACTCGAGAGCAGTTCAATACACTCTTCCATCAGTAGCTGCAGTCACTAGCAATGTAAGTTGCTGATCAGGTCAAATATCTTTCCCTGTCAGGCTTGGTATAAGAGGGGGAATGTTAGAAGCTGGGATGTAACAAAAATCGCTTTGCACATGCTATATTTTGCTGTTGGATCTTACACATTCTCTTGACAGTTTGAGGGCAACAGGGACATTGCCAAGGTAAATCAAAATCAAATGTTAAACTGGGATTGACTAGTGTGGGAAAACTGGATTGACAATGTCACAAAAGTTTGAGCAACCAAAAATAGCAAATAATTGCCTTGAATAATGTCCTGTGTAAGGGTTTGCAGGAATGTGTGTTGAAATTGGGGGGTTTTGACGATAGAGATGGGCTAGTGTGTGAGGTCACCTGTCTGGTCAACTCTATTATTGGACCAGGGCAGTGTTACAAAGCTACAGTACTATAACTGTTAAAGTGAAATATTATTGCCCATTTTTAGGTTTTTGAAATAAAATATTATATGCTGTAGATTTTTTTTAATAATTTCAACTTGATGTTAGATGGTACCTAATTGAAAGTGGTTATTCTATTAGAGGTTTAATTATAATTTTAGGATATCCAAAAGTAATGTTCCTGAGGCTCTGTGTTCAAAACTTATTATTATTAAATGTTGTTGTATTATATAATTAATTTAACATTGGTTAAATGTTTTTGTCATCAATCAAGACCCAGTACCCAATAATGACAAAGTGAAATAATATAGAAATTTGTGTCAATTTATAAAAAATGAAAAACTGCTACGTAATTATTCCAACACGTTGCCATGACACTCCTGTGCTGAAATCCATCCTGCGTCCTTTGATCATCCATGAGATATCTCTAGAATCGTGTCCACATGTGGCAAAATTATTGGATTGGACATGACATAATTAAGCATGTGTCTTTGTAAGGTCCCGCATTTCATGTTTCATGTCAGAGCAAAAACCAAGCCATGAAGTCCAAGGAACTGTCCATAGATTTCTGAAATTGAATAAGTTCAGGGCAGCCAAGACTCTCCCTAGAGATGGCAAAACTAAGTAACCAGACAAGAAGGGCCTTGGTCAGGGAGGTGACCAAGAACCAAATTGGGACTAACAGAGCTTCTGAGTATCTCTGCAGAGATGACAGAACCTGTCAGAATAACAACCATCTCTGCAGCATTCCCATCAATCACACCTTTACCATAGAATGGTTAAGTTGGAAGCCACTCCTGAGTAAAAGCAACATGTCACCTAATTGACTGAGAGCATGATGAAAAAGATTATCTGGGCTGATCAGTCCAATAGCAAACTATTATGCCTGAATGCCAAGTGTTACATCAGAGGTGGGGAAAAGTCTATAACACAACAAAATGTACAGAAAGTGATTGGACTTGAACACAATGTATACTGTCTATACATTACACACATACTACCTATTTTATGTAATAATTTCCAACATTGTATTAAGTACTTGGCTGCACATAATATATTGTGATGATGTTTCCAGTTATGCAAGATATTACTCATTGTAGATAACATTTCTCTCAAGGTTCTTTGGGACCAAATAAAGTATTTTTATTTATTTAGAATGTGTCTGTTGTTCTCCTCAGTTGTAAGCTAGTGTCCACCTATGCACATGTCACTAAGCCTTTCTGCTTCTTATCACTTGCTTACCAAACCAGTAGGTTTTTGCTGGAATATATTGAACTGGAGTGGATGGCACTATACGGCATGTAACCACAATTGAGCTGGCAGTTGTTGGACCCATCACAAGGCGTTGCTAGACATGATGTCTTGACATCCATCCACAGACGGTGCAGATTTAATCTACCCCACCCTCTTTCGGATCACCTGAAAGTATTGATATGCAATGACCAGGATTAGAACCCAGGTCGAAGTCACACCGGGATCTCCTAGATAATTACCTGTGATCTCAAAGGCCCTGTTTAGACTCAGTTCTGAAATGCGTCCTTGGTCCGAATCTTGTCCTCATTTTGATTGTAACCACTGTATGCAGATGTATACAGTTATGCATTGAGATCAGTTGTGTCACTTTTGGTGAGATAGTGCCCTTAGTGCATCAAAATACAGTTTAGCTTTGAAAGGGATCCAAACTCTATGCAGGATAGATATAAAACACCTTTGTAAATCCAAGATGGTGTAAGGATTGGCTCTCCCAAATGTCATTTTCCTATTGCATTGCTCATCTTGCTTAAAATGGAGCATGAAGTTAGGCACATGCAAAACATGACTTTAAAAAATATAACTACACTATTAGTGTTCCCTTACACAAAAAATATAAGGGAACACTTAAATCACACATCGGGTCTCGATGAATGAAATATATTACATTGTGTAATTAGTTGAGAACAAAATTATGTAACAATGGCTACTGGAAACTCACCAACAGATTAAGGGCTGGATACAAATTCACACCGAAATCGAAGCAAACTATAGAAATCACAAGCAGTGGCAACTCATAATGTGATTCAGAAGAGTATATGGCTCCCACATGCCTGTATGCACTCACAACAATGTCTGGGCATGCTCCTAATGAGACGATGGGAGGGGTCCTGGGGGCTCTCCACCCAGACATGGATCAGAGGACTGAGGGCATCTCCTGGACCCTCAATACCTCAGCTCTGGTCATAAAGGTGCAACAGCCCCTGTACTTTTTGAGGAGGCTGAAGAATGCCTGCTTGTACTCCAAGATCCTTGTGGACGTTTACCGCAGCACAATCGAGGGCATTCTGACAAACTGCGCCACAGTGTGGCTTAGCGGTTGCTCTGTAGCCAACTGGAAGACCCTGCAACATCACTGGTGCCCAGCTTCCTGCCATCGTAGACCTCCAACGCAAGCGATGTCTGCACAGGGTGCGTGGGATCATCAGGGACCCGTCACACCCATGCTGCAAACTGTTTGCCCTCCTACCATCAGGCAGGCAGTACAGGTCTCTTCATTCCCATACCAGCAGGTTCAGGAAGAGTTTCTTTCCATCTACTATAACCCTGCTTAACTCATTACTAAACATAGCCCCCCACTGCCTGTCAGGGACCTTGTTGCACTACTCCCTTTGTACTACTCTGACACAGCCTTGCAAAGTCTGATAAGGGAGGTTTTCAGTTGTTAAAGGTATGTGTCTACATCAGGAACCTCACTGCCGCTATCCCTGCATTTTTGTTGCACATGCACCTTGCACATTCAGTAAGCCTCATTGCATATTTAGTACTGCCATCATGCTTGCATTTCTATATGCATACGTTAATGTCTACCATTGCGTGTCTACCTCAGGGACCTCATTGCTTCTATCTCTGCATCCCAGTTGCACATGCTACATTACTCCAATGATTTTCCTCGATTGCACATCTAGATTGCCATTTAGAACTGCCATTTGTAACTGTACAACAATTATCCCACTTGTAACATACAATATACTTAAGACTTAAAAATGTTCTGCCCTCCTCAATTTGCCTTAATTGCTCATTCAGTATTACCATTTGTAATGCAGATTCCGTCATTGCATATCAGTACATTCCACTTGTAATATACATATACAGTGGATATAAAAAGTCTACACACCCGAATTCGAATACCAGGTTTTTGTGATGTAAAAGAATGAGACAAAGGTAAATAATGTCAGAACTGTTTCCACTTTTAATGTGACCTATAATATAAACAATTCAATTGAAAAACAAACTGAAACCTTTGAGGGGGACATTTTTTGAAACTCACAATAACATAGTTGCATATGTGTGCACACCCATAAACTAATACTCTGTTGAAGCACCTTTTGATTTTATTACAGCACTCAGTCTTTTTGGGTATTACCAGTCTATTACCATGGCACAGCTTGATGTGGTAATATTTGCCCACTCTTCTATGCAAAAGCACTCCAAATTTGTCAGATTGCAAGGACATCTGTGCACAGCCCTCGTCATATCAACCAACAGATGTTCAACTGGATTCAGGTCAGGGCTCTGGCTGGGCAATTCCAAAAGGTGAATCTTCTTTTGGTGAAGCCATGCCTTTATGCATTTGGATGTGTGCTGTGGGTCGTTTTCGTGCTGAAAGATTAACTTCATCTTCAGCTTTCTAATGGACGCCTGAAGGTTTTGTGCCAAAATTGCCTGGTATTTGGAACTTTTCATAATTAGCTCCACCCTGACTAATTCCCTAGTTCCAGCTGAAGAAAAACAGCCTGAAAGCATGATGCAGCCACAACCACTTTTCACTGTGGGTATGGTGATCTTTGGGTGATGTGCAGTGTTGTTTTTGCACCACACATACATTTTGGAATTATGGCCAAAAAGTTCAACCTTGGTTTCATCAGACCATAAGAGATTTTCCCACATGCTTTTGGGAGACCTGATGTTTGTTTTTGCAAACTTCAGCCGGGCTTGGATGTTTTTCTTTGTACAATTTTCTGTTTTGCCACCCTACCCAATAGTCCATTCCTATGAAGAACATGGGAGATTGTTGTCACATGTAGCACACAGCCAGTACTTCCCAGAGATTCCTGCAGCTCCTTTAAGGTTGTTATAGGCTTCTTGGAAGCCACCAATTTTCTTCTTGTCTTTTCAGCAATTTTGGAGGGATGTCCAGTTCTTGGTAATGTCTCTTTTGTACCACATTTTCTTCGCTTGATGATGACTTTCTTATCTGTGTTCCATGGTATATCTAATGCTTTGGAAAATCTTTTGTACCCTTCTCCTGACTGATATCTTTCAACAATGAGATCCCTCTGATGCTTTGGAAGCTTTCTGTGGACCATGGCTTTTGCTCTGAGATGCAACAAAGAAAACCCTACTAGAATATCTTACTAGAAACCAGCTGAACTTTATTTGTGATTAATCAGAGTCCCTTTAAATAATGGTAGGTGTGTTATGACTTCTATTTAACATGAGTTTGAATGTGATTGGTTAATTCTGAACACAGCCACATCCCTAGTTATGAGACGGTGTGCAAAGGTAAAAAAGTCAGACAGCATATCCAAAACATAAACAAATTGCATTCACATAGAGGAAAAGTGGTTGCAAGTCAAAGTTGGTCAATAGGGATAGATGGACAATTAAAAAGATAGTTGCTCAAAGTCCAAAAGGTGAGTCTCAGAATTTTCCACAGAATTGAATCATCACCTCTGTGATCCAGTGTTAACAAAACCTATATATTGTAAGCTTCACAAAGCTGGAATTTATGTCAGGGCTGCCATTTGGACAGCTTGTATCTAAAGCCAATGCACAGATGCTAAACTTTGTGTAAGGGGGACAAAACCTGGACCACTGAGCAATAGGGGAAGAATTTCATCATCATTAACCCTATTTCCTACATTTGGACAGGTTTACGTTTGGAGATAGCCAAAGGGTGCTTCTGCCCTCAATGTTTGCAACTAATAAACATGGTGGGATATCCATAATAGTATGGTTGTAGCCAGTCGATTTCTACTTCTGCGTTGTGTTGTGTTATTCCATAAAGAACTCTGAGGACGGCTGACTCGGTTGGATCCTAATTATTTAGGATCATAATGAGAACACGTTTATCTTGGTGAGTAATATGCCACAAGTTGTACTCCCAACCTCACTGAAAGACAGTTATAGAAAGCTGTAATCTACCAGTTTGTGAGCTAGCTTAAATGTATCCCGCTCATAATAAACTACTGTAGGCTAATAATTCCATCTACAAATGTAATTTTCATCACAAGGAAGATTTCACACCTCTGCACATAAACAGTACATGTACAAAACACTGATATCGTAACGGTATGATACATATTAAAGAAATACAATACGTTTTCTTTACAATGTTATATGGATGTGAATATGTATATGGCCCACTAAACACAGCTGTAGAAAACAAGAAAGGGGAAATTATAGCAGAAGATAAATATATGGTTAAGACAAGGAGGCGGGGCATATTGCCCTGACAATACAATTAGAACAATTATAACATTGGTGAACATCATGAAGATGTGTAATTATATAGAACTTAATTCTAACTATGTTACATGGGCATCCATCTCTTAGGAGTCATTGGGGCCGATGATTGTTTTGTATGGTTGTATAATGGCAAAAGAAATTAGGCCATGATTGACCCCAATCACAATAAAGAGTGGTTTTATGAACACCAGGATAAAACCCAATCATGGTCTATGGTCTTCCCAATCATCAAGTCTGAACATCAAACCTTCATGGGAAGTCATGGAGCACACAGTGTGAATATTTTCACCTCTCTCATCCCTCAAAGAACACAAGGATTTCCTCTTGAAAAAGTATGTTATATCCCACTTTACAGTACAGGCCTTCTGTGACAGCATTCTAATAAGGATTGGAGCTGATCTGAAGGCAAAAGATGGCCTTACGTCTGATTAGGTCCTGGGTGTTAATATACTATTAGTTGTTTCTGTTATCGTGTCACCAGCTCCTTTCAAAATGTTCACATTTTGTTGCCACACAGACTGGAATGAAAACACATAAAATCGAGTAAATGTGGAAAGGTTAAACTAGGCTAAAGTCAGAGTAATACAGTTGATGATCCAATGTCTGACATTCAAACCTTAGTTAACCTTGTAATGTACCATTAACTTCCACCAGGTGGCCCTGGAATACCATTATAAATGTTACTGATTCACACCTTGCAAATCTGAGTTCAGCCAACTTTTCTAGATACCATATCGTGACAATAAAAAGCCTGATATCGTGCTTCTTAATATAATTGTGACGTTTTAGGAGATTACAATTAGTACTTAACATTAGGATGTGTCCTGTCCCAGAAAGAATTCACAGATGAATATATATATCTTACAAGAGTCTTTTCGGGTAGCCTCTAAAACCTTTCTGTTTTGAAATAGAACAGGAACAAAACGTGTAGCAATTTGCATTACATTAGCCTACATCGGTATGACTGAGGAGAGGGCTGCGGGTGAGAAATGTGTTCTGGTAAAATACACGAAACATGAAGATAATCGCATAGAATGTAAAAAGCTTCTCTGACTGATCGGAGAGCCTGTAACAAGTGGAGGATTGAATCAAGAGTTAAGACTCGGGGAAAATTAGGAAGGGCACTGAATGAAAGGAAATGGGTTGAAGATAGATGGAAAGATGGAAAGATAGACGTGCTTGTGGATGTTACTGTGTAGTGCTCTCTAGGGCGATTTTGGAAACACAATGAGGCTGTAGGCGGGCGGTTATAGCAGTGTGAGTGGGCGTGAAAAAACTGTGTTCAGAAAACCGTTAAAAAACAGCCTAAAATCTGTGCGTATTACTGGAGACGCACTGAACGAACACATATCGGGAGGCACTTGGACGGGCGAAATCTGTCGTATTGAAAGCGACTGGCATTCACAATAGTTTTTCAATAACAAATCAAACGTATTTTTACTCATAGAATACCTGCTTTGAAAAGGAATTTGAGTATATTCAACTACAGTTCACTGTAAATTACTGGATTTGTCTGCTTTGACGAGTAAGAGAGGCACGTAAGCTACAGTACAGCTCATCTTCAACCTGTCTTCAGGTAGGCTTAGAACCAGGATTGGTAAAGTATGTTTGGGAACTGAGTTGTAGAAGTTGTAATTCTTGATAGTATTTCTATTTAATAGAACTTTAAATAATACATTGATGCTATGTGCTACCCTAGTCGTTAGAATTAGAAACCTAATGGAGTGATTGATATTGAAGCAGGGTACAGTTTTCTATGGAAGTGTGGTCTATTTAGTTCCACCGATGTCGTATTAATAATAATTCTAAACATGATGTTAATTTTTTTTTGTAAATGAACTGACTCAAAGATTGACACCAAACTGGCCAAAACAAGCAAGTACCACCGAACTGGTACTTTCATTCATACCATGGTATTACTGTGGTGCCGTACTTTTGCAATGAAATAGTCTGAATCATGAAATGATACCATGGTTTGAAACTGGTATGTCCGTGTACCACTATGGTGTGAATCATAGGATCATGTACATTGGACTTTGCCTCAAAGCTTGATGGCACAATCATGCACCAGTGTAATCACTCAATCATATTTATTTTATTAAGCCGTTTTTACATAAATAGGCCTACTTGCTAAAAATGGATTATACAGATAACCATCGTAAAATCCCAAAGAGCAATAAGGTGTTGAAGCACAGGTCTAGGAACAAATACCCCAAAAATTCTTAACCAGGAAGAAACCTAGAGAGAAACTGTGCTCTTCTGGCCTTGCAGGATGGAGATTATGACCTTTCATGGCTACTGTGTACATCAAGGTATTGCAATGTCAAAATGACCAGTTGTTAAAAAAATACAGATCAAAACAAGTGGACTGTGGCCAGCGACAGCATTAGTGTTCAGGCAAACTCAACATCTGCATCTCGACCAGATGGACTTTGGGCAGGGATGACCGGGTCGGCCAGTGTTCTTCATTGCAAAGCCCACAGGCAGCAGGTAGCCCCGGGAGGCCATTTATGCATCTCTTGATGTGTCCACCAAGCCCAGTTTTGGGATATAAACACTATTTTTTCCAACTTTTTAGTTTACATAACTTTTCTTTAATTTTAACCACCCTCTTTCCCCACTACAACATTGCAAACATGGTACTGCCATTGTACCAACAAATAACCATGGTATTGCATAATTTAAACTGTGATATACCTTAGATTTGAGTTATGTAAGTACAACAGGGTTTAGATTTGGCATAATAGTACAGTGGTTATTGTGCCATTCAAATACAAATATAGTTCATTACTGTCTGCTGCCTTAGCAATTAAGAGCAGAGTCAGTAACTGAATTGTTGTTGTATTGAATCTCTGAGTTTATTAAGTAAAAAAATCATAGCGTTTGCTCCAGACCCATGGATGCGCCTGTAAGTGTTGGCTCATATGTAAATGTTTATTCCCCCCAAAATGGTGTTGTTCTAATTACATTTGTAACATATTCATAATACATTTTAAAGTTCTTATTACATTGGTAACCAGTTCATAATACTTTTTACTGTTCTACTTGGTTAACCAGTTAATAATAACTTACTTTTCTAATCATGTTGCTGATCACTTTCTTACTGCAATTACAAACTATTCAAAAATGTTACTGAAGCAGTTTAATATACATTTGTTGTCATACCCATGGTATACAGGTTAGGCTAGTGGTTGGATGCTCATCTGATTAGTAACCAATAGGTGCACTGTATTTTCAAGCTGTTAGAGAGCCGGTGGTGATATCAAAGTCAGAACATTTGCTACTTAATGCAGAGTTTTTGTGATTAAACTATTAGGAGAGTTTAAAATGTGATGTAAACTCATTAAACGTGAAAAAAATGTATATACAAATGTGATGAAAAAAACGTATTTGCACTGTGTTATTATGCAAAACTGTTCTCCTTAAGCTCTCATCATCTCATCAATTCTGGCTATGCCTATGTCACATCTACAGTGTCATTGCGCAAAATGTTATGCATACCTCATTTGGGTGTGTGTTCAATAAATGTTCAACCTTTCACCTTTACAACTATTTACTACTGTCAAGCTGTTTTGATGTATGCATTGGATTTATCAGCACAGAACATGCATACACATAGCATTCCGTTTGAAATGAATATGCTTCTGGTGTCTCAAAACTCAACTGCACTGTAGATGTAGATTAGAAAAGATATCTCTAACCCATTTTTGTGTTTTGATGTGGCATACACTGTGTGCAAACACTGTTTTCACAAAACTCATAAAAACAAAGAGATTCCGATTGAAGAATCGCTTTTGGTCCAAACACTTTCTGCACATCCAAAAACTTGTTATGGCTTTTATACACCCTGTGAACAGCAAATAAGCTTAGATGTCCTTCTTTTTCAGGTTTCATTTCCCAAACATGGTGTTTGAATATATTTTTTGTATATCAGACATAATACATTAAAGAAAATGTTATGTTAAGAAGGAACAGAAATCCACTGTTTAGTATTTTTTAAACACCCATTACAACTAAACAGCTAACCACTAGCTACCAACCATTGTAACTATCAGGGCATGTCCGCCTGTTTAATTTGTTATTGCCACATTAAAATTAAACATCAAACCAAATATGAAGTTGGTTTCAAGTGATTTGCGTATATGTCCTGCATGCCATAAGTACTTGCATAGATCGTTAACTAGATAAAATTAGTTTAGTTTAGAATGGCTTTCAAGAAAAATGTTATCTTGGATTAGAGTTTCAGGGGGAGGAACCATCCAACATCAAGTTGCAAATACAGTTGTACTCATAAATTTGCATACCCTGGCAGAAATTGTGAGAGTTTGGCATTGATTTTGAAAATATGACTGATCATGCAATTTTCTTAAATTGTATTTAAGGATTATTATTATATGAAGCCATTTGTTATGACATAGTTGTTTGGCTCCTTTTTAAATCATAATAATAACAGAAAACACCCATATGGTCCTGATCAAAAGTTCACATGAATGTTTGGCCTTGTTTTAGACACACAAGGTGACACACACGTTCAAATGGCAATACAAATTGAATTTCCCACACCTGTAGCTTTTTAAATTGCAATTAGTGTCTGTGTTTAAATAGTCAGTGAGTTCATTAGCTCTCACGTGGATGCATAGAGCAGGCTAGATATTGCGCCATGGGGAGCAGAAAAGAACTGCCAAAAGACCTGTGTAACAAGGTAATGGAACTTTATAAACATGGAAAAAAATATAAAAAGATTGCCAAAGTCTTGCAAATGCCAGTCTGTACTGTTCAATCACAAATTAAGAAGTGTAATTTTCAGGGATCTCTTGATACCAAGCCAAGGTCAGGTAGACCAAGAAAGATTTCAGCCAAAACTGCCAGAAGAACGGTGTGGTTGTTTCAAGGAGCACAATACGACGATACTTAAACAAAAATGAGCTGTGTGGACGAGTTGCCAGAGAGAAGCTTCTACTGTGCCAATGCCACAAAAAAACCTGGTTACAATATGCCAGGCATACAACACCTTGACACGCCTTACAGCTACTGGCACAATGTTATTTGGAGTGACGAGTCCAAAATAGAGCTTTATGGTCACAACCATATGTGCTATGTTTGCAGAGGGGTCAACAAGGTCTGGATTGTACAGAATACCATCCCCACTGTGAAGCATGGTGGTGGCTCACTGATGTTTTGGGTGTGTGTGAGCTCTATAGGCACAGGGAATCATGCAGCATGCTGTCATAAAATTCTGGCAGACAATTTGTTATTTTTTCACACAAAAGCTTTGCATAGGACTCTCTTGGACTTTCCAGCATGACAATGACCCTAAGCACAGGGCCAAGTTGACCGTCCAGTGGTTACATCACATCAAAAAAAAGTGAAGGTTCTGGAGTGGCCATCACAGTCTCCTGACCTTAATATCGTCTATCTTCTCTGGGGAGATCATAAACCTGTGGTTCTTGCATGACGACCAAAGACTTTGCATGACCTGGAGGCATTTTGCCAAGACGAATGGGCAGCTATACCACCTGCAAGAATTTGGGGCCTCATAGACAGTATTACAAAAGACTGCATGCTGTCATTGATGCTAAAGGGGGCAAAACACTATCAAGAACCAAGGGTATGCAGACATTTGAACAGGTGTCAGTTAATTTTCTTCTTTGTTGCCATGTTTGTTTTATGATGTGCCATTCTGTTACTGTCACTAATATTTTGTCACTAATATTTTCTATACAAATGGTACATATATTACCAATTCTCTAAGTGTATGCAAACTCTTGAGCACAACTGTATGTGCCATTCTCCTTCAAGTTGCTAAGCAACAGAAGATATATTGAATGAAAGTGTGTGTATTTAAGAGTGTTTGTTGGATTCTGCATGCATATGTGTGCATGTTATGTGTGTGTCAGTGTATAAAGTGTCCGTGTAGGAGTGTCAGTGTAAGTCTGTGTGAGTATGTGGGTCCACCGCCCTGTTGTCAGCCAACTCGATGATGGTGTTGGAGTTGAGTGTGGCCACACATTTGTGGGTGAACAGAGAGTACAGGAGGGGACATAGCATACACTGAGTGGGCAGTGCAGAGAGCAATAACGATTGCAACAATTGCAATATCAAGTGCAAATTGGTTCAAATTACTCTTCAAAACATGGTACACATCTTTGAAGAAACTAGTCTGCAGATCTTTGCATACTCTAAGAATTTTTGAATTCTGTCTGGGCCTGCGAGCTTGCCAACACTGGCTTGTTTAAAAGTTGAATACACCCTTCACATAATAAGTGCAAGAAAGACAGAAAACCATTGCTTTCAATAAAAGATCTAGGCATCACTAGCGTTGAGTCACCAAGCTCAAAGTAAAAATGATTTGAACTTTGACTGCTGAAGTTGCTGACCTCCTGAAGTGCAATAAATCAGCAAAATTGTCTGGTCCAATTATTCCGTGAACAAAATGGAGGAGAAACTGATTTTGTTCCCACAAAGATATACTTCACTGAATGTACAGCTCTGTAAAAAATTAAGAGACCACTACAAAATGATCAGTTTCTCTGGTTTTACCATTCATAGGTACAGTGGATATAAAGAGTTTACACACCCGTTAAAATGCCAGGTATTTGTGATGTAAAAGAATGAGACAAAGATAAATCATTTCAGAACTCATTCCACTTTTAATATGGCCTATCATGTGAACAATTCAATTGAAAAACAAACTGATATCTTTGAGGGGGAAACATTTAAAATAAAAATCTTACAATAACCTGTTTTTTAATCACAGCTTTCATGCGTTTTGGCATGCACTCCACCAGTCTGTCACATTGCTCTTGGGTCATTTCATGCCACTCCTGGCACAAAAATTCAAGTAGCTTGGCTTTGTTTGATGTCTTGTGACCCTCCATTCTCTTCCTGATCAAATTCCAGAGGATTCCAATAGGGTTCAGGGTCTGGAGATTGGCCTGACCATGACAAGGTCTTGATCTGGTGGTTCTCCATCCACACCTTGATTTACCTGTCTGTGTGGCGTGGAGCATTGTCCTGCTGAAAAAAATACTATATTCAGAGTTGGGGATCATTGTCAAAGCAGAAGGAAGCAGGTGTTCTTCCAAGATAACCTTGTACTTGGTTTGATTCATGCATCCTTCACAAAGACAAATCTGCCCGATTCCAGCCTTGCTGAAGCATCCTCTGATCATCAGCGATCCTCCACCAAATTTCACAGTGGGTGCGAAACGCAATGGCTTGTAGGCCTCTCCAGGTCTCCGTCTACCCATTAGATGACCAGGTGTTGGGCAAAGCTGAAAATTTGACTTGTCAGAGACGACCTTACTCCATTCTTCTACGGTCCAATCCTTATTGGCTTTTGCAATATTCAGCCTGGCTCTTCTTTGCTTTCTTTATTCCTTGATCAAGGGCTTTATTCTAGCTTTTTTCTAAATTCAGCCCTGCCCCTAGGAGCCTGTTTCAAAATGTCCTCGGTGTGCAATTCACCCCAGCTGCTGTTGGCCATTCTTTTTGTAGGTCACTTCATGTCATCCTACGGTTGTTGAGTGACATTCGAATGAGTTGACGGTCTCTACCAGTCTGTAGCTTTGTTGTCCCCTATGTCTGTTGCTTGACCTTGTTCTTATGAACCGCCGTCTTTGAAATTTTCAGGATGGAAGCAAGCTGACACTCATTGTATCCCTCTGCCAGTAAAGCTAGAACTGAACCCTTCTTTTCCTGACTCAAAGCATTTCTTTTCAACTCTTCTGTCATGCTGAATAGTTATTGTTTTTATTCAAATTATCTTTGAGGTTCTACTTGCACTGTTTTTGCCATCCAGCTGGTCCTATAGCAATAGGATGGTGATGACCACAGCAGTGGTTTAATACTTTTCCTCGTTACATTTGATTTGGTTTAGTTAATCACCTAATCAGTATCTCATTAAGTAAAATGAGGTGTACCTGTGTTGGAATTTATCTGACACTGGAATGGAATGTCATGCATGTAGAAATGCTAATTTAGAAAAAATCTCTTCAGTTTTTCCAGAGCTGTATACTGAGACCTTGCTAAGAACGCACATACATGGGGGCAAATTAGCCCTCAGGTGGGACGGTCATGTTAATAAAAGTATAGCAGCAATCAAATTCAATCAATCAATTCAATCAAAGTTATCAATTTGTTGTTAGCCACGCTAGTTATTGATTGTGGACTGATATAGTTTTTAGCTAAGGTCAGTATACAACTTTTGATGTCATACAGCTATCAACATTGAGAGGTGGTGCAAGCCTACACGAAACAGACCTTATTTGAGGTGGACCTGAATATACCCTGTGGAAGTAATTAATGGTGTAAGAATTCAAAGAGATGCGTTTCCGGTATAAAGGCAAGGTTTTATAGGGATTATGAGTCATACTATTGATGGACTCATGGTTGAATTTGTTAAAACAGAGGACATGGTAGCGCCTTCTGTAAGTTTCTATAGTATTTTTTGTTTTTTAGAAGACAAGCTGGTCAAAGTACATTAAAACCAGTTTTGGACTTTGAGTGGTATGTTGGCAAATAGGCTAAAATGGTTGGCAACTTATAGCGTGGTCTTTTTTTTTTTCTTTTATAAAAAGCTTGGAACATCATTTAAACTTAGAAATGTGAACCAGTTCTTGGTTACACAAGTGTACTTCTTTATTCATACTCAAGTCAGTCGTCCGTTAATGACAGAACATGACACAAGATTTATAACCATACTACGGCCAGCCTAGTCTCTGAGAAAAAAATACTGTTACTATTACATGCAATTGGCCAATTGCCACTAATATCTGAAGAAATTCTAGAGTCTCCTGAGATGAAAATAAAGAGAATGGTGTGATAAACAAAAAACATCCAGTCAATTCTATGAGCAAAAACATCTTGTGAGTAGAGAGGTCAGAGGAGAATGGCTGGAGTCGGTCAGGCTGACAAAATTTTCACTCTTTATGACAAATTCTCACTCTACATACAGCATCTCTGAACAGTTCAGCAGCGCCTGAACTTTTTGAGGTGGCTGAAGAAGGCCCGCTAGACTTCCCAGATCCTTGTGAACTTCTACCGTTGCACAATCGTGAGCATTTTGACAAACTGTGGTGGATGCAAGTACAAATGGCAGATACTCCATGGCTAACATGCCATCTCTTTTTTTACTACTTGTCTACCTTGGGAACCTCATTGCTGCTATTTCTGCATTTCAGTTGTACAGACTAACTTATACCGCCAACTTGCTTGATTGCACAGTCAGAATTCAATTTGCCTCATAGCTCAACTATTCATTCCTATTTGCACATACATATACTTAGTACTTGTAAAAAAATATATATATTCAGCCCTCCCCATTTGCCTTCATTGTTCTTTTTGAATTGTTATTTTGCACTATTCCTTCACGGCACACATTACACTTGTAACATAAGCTTTACTTAATACTTACAGTGGGACAAAAAAGTATTTAGTCAGCCAGCAATTGTGCAAGTTCTCCCACTTAAAACATGAGAGAGGCCTGTAATTTTCATCATAGGCACACTTCAACTATGAGAGACAAAATGAGGAAATAAAATCCAGAAAATCACATTGTAGGATTTTTTATGAATTTATTGGTAAATTATGGTGGAAAATAAGTATTTGGTCAATAACAAAAGTTCATCTCAAGGCCCATTCCTCCATGCAGATCTCCTCTAGAGCAGTGATGTTTTGGAGCTGTCGCTGGGCAACACAGACTTTCAACTCCCTCCAAAGATTTTCTATGGGGTTGAGATCTGGTGACTGGCTAGGCCACTCCACAACCTTGAAATGCTTCTTATGAAGCCACTCCTTCGTTGCCCGGGTGGTGTGTTTGGGATCATTGTCATGCTGAAAGACCCAGCCACGTTTCATCGTCAATGCCCTTGCTGATGGAAGGAGGTTTTCACTCAAAGTCTCATGATACATGGCCCCATTCATTCTTTCCTTTACATGGATCCGTCGTCCTGATCCCTTTGCAGAAAACCAGCCCCAAATTTTTCCACCCCCATGCTTCACAGTGGGTATGGTGTTCTTTGGATGCAACTCAGCATTCTTTCTCCTCCAAACATGACGAGTTGAGTTTTTACAAAAAAAGTTATATTTTTGTTTCATCTGACATTCTCCCAATCCTCTTCTGGATCATCCAAATGGTATCTAGCAAACCTCAGACGGCCCTGGACATGTACTGGCTTAAGCAGGGGGACATGTCTGGCACTGCAGGATTTGAGTCCCTGGCTTCATAGTGTGTTACTGATGGTAGACTTTGTTACTTTGGTCCCAGCTCTCTGCAGGTCATTCACTAGGTCCCCCCGTGTGGTTCTGGGATTTTTGCTCACCGTTCTTGTGATCATTTTGAACGCACGGGGTGAGATCTTGCGTGGAGCCCCGGATCGAGGGAGATTATCAGTGGTCTTGTATGTCTTCCATTTTCTTATATTTGCTCCCACAGTTGATTTCTTCACACCTAGCTGCTTACCTATTGCAGATTCAGTCTTCCCAGCCTGGTGCAGGTCTACAATATTGTTTCTGGTGTCCTTTGGCAGCTCTTTGGTCTTGGCCATAGTGGAGTTTGGACTGTTTGAGGTTGTGGACAGGTGTCTTTTATATTGATAACAAGTTCAACCAGGTGCCATTAATACAGGTAACGAGTGGAGGACAGAGGAGCCTCTTAAAGAAGAAGTTACAGGTCTGTGAGAGCCAGAAATCTTGTTTGTTTGTAGGTGACCAAATACTTATTTTACCAAGGAATTTACCAATAAATTCATAAAGAAATCCTACAATGTGATTCTCTAGATTTTTTTTTCTAATTTTGTCTCTCATAGTTGAAGTGTGCCTATGATGAAAATTACAGGCCACTCATCTTTTTAAGTGGGAGAACTTGCACAATTGGTGGCTGACTAAATACTTTTTTGCCCTACTGTAATATGTACATTTCCTGCCCTCTTATATTTGCACTTCTGGTTAGAGGCTATCTGCATTTTGTTGTAGTGTATTGTTCAATTACAATAAATTTGAATCTAGTCTAATCATAGCTTGAAGGTTAAGCTTCTATCAGCTAAGAACAGGAAGATGAGGCTGCAATGAGCAAGGGAAAATATTGTTTGGTCTTGATATCCCATGCAAAATGCACATAGGCTCAGAATTTGGCAAAAAAGAATCCATGAACTCATTCAACTTCATGTTAACGATACAGGTTGCTGCGTTCATGTGCAGATGGAAATCATGGAAAAGTTGTGGCAAGTAGGCGAAGGGGCAGGTCCTGGGTAGACAGACAGATTTGGCCACCAGGTATGAAGATTGGAGCCTTTGTCACGTCCCCGCCTCCTCAAGCGCGCAGCAGAGGGCGTCCGCGCTCCAGAAACCCAGCGCGCTCCTAGCGCACCTGTCACCAATCACCCACTCACACACCTGTCCCCAGTCACCTAATCACCAACCATTCAAATACAGCTCCCTGCCATCTCACCCCTGCCAGATCAATGGTTCATGTTCTCATGCCATATCTCG